>JAPYZB010001311.1:0-14970 GCA_030522745.1 Eupelmus kiefferi | reverse complement strand
CAAAATAACTATTGATGGATGCAACAATTCATATACAAAAGATACTAAGAAAGAACTTTTAATATATCTTAGTATTTTATTATACTCTTTTTTTTAAATGTAGAAAGATAACAGTATTAATCCAAAAAAAATTCAATCTTTATAATAATATTTTAGAAAAATTTCCATTTTTTAATTTTTACCTTAATAAAGATTGTCGCGCTACACAATAAAATTTCCAACCCCATCAATAAAAATTCAATCAGACCATTTAATCAAAAGCAAAAGTTCCAAGCCCCCATCTCAGCGGCGCGCAAATCAGCGTCCAAATTACAAAATAATTGAATCGCGTTTGCCGAAAAAAATCAGAGGACGCAAGCACCGTCGCGCTCGGGAAATGAGCAAAACAAAGAGACTAGGTGGGCGAGGGCTAGCAGGAACACACTAGGCTGGAGCGTGAGTTAAAGCGCGCCTGTAAATACTCTCCCTCTCTGACCTGGGCCAGCGCTCTCGGACTGTACGGGCATTTAAACTTGCATTATTTACTTTAAATTTCATTCAACGCCCGGCGGACGGCGCTTTGCAGAAAGTTTGCCCAGCGGAAACTGCGCGCGGCCGCGTCGCTTTTCCGTTCGCGATTACCGGATAACGACACCGCGTGCGCGCGCTCGCCCGCTCAGCCCCGGGTTTAAAGCTTCCTTGGCCAGCGCCCGGCCGCGGACGTCCACTCGACTTTGCGGCTACCCTTTTCAATAATAAATTTGCCAGAAGAGGTGTAATTATGGAAATGAGCGAAGCCTTTGCCGGCGAGGATTTTGGATAATAACGTTAACTTTTGCTCGCGTCGTTCTTTTTTTTTTTAAGGTTTACTTTGGTGGGTTATGAAACGAAGGTTTTTTGTGGACTTTTGGGTTGTTTTCTTGTGTGGCCGACAGTGCCTGGATTTATCTACTTATGTGTTTTGTACATAAAAGCTTGATTAAAATTGTAGTGGCTGTTTTCGTTGGTAATTATAGTTTGTACCAAAGATTTTTTTCAATTATAATTTATTACATTGTTGTATAAAACGATATTCACAAGCTATTTTGATACTAAATAACGTTTTACGATTATTTTCATATTTAAATCTCACTTATATTACTAATGCTTGCAGTTTACTATTACTAAATTATTCATACTATAAAAATTTGATATTATCTTCTCTCTCTCTCTCACTCACTTTCTCGCTCTCTCCTGTGCTTTAAATGAATAATTGAATAGAGAAAATACGATAAATTTTCTTCAAAACCTTTTCTTTAATTCACAATTTGTCTAACTTCCATTTCAAAACATTCATATGTTTTGAAATGCATACATCCCTAACCCTTCCATGCACATACTACCGTAACAATTTTACAAACCAACCCAACGCAACAATCTATTAACTACTACCAAGCTGCTCGCGGGCGCAAATTTTCACTTTGCCGCTAGCACAGTCTTTCGTCTTTCCCGTGCGCCTACACAGCGAAAGAAAAAATAAAAGAAAAGACGCGAGCAACGGATCGTTAAACACCGTGTCCCACCTTTTTGCGTATGAAAAAGGAGGACTCTTTTTACTCGTATAGCGCCTCGTCCTCTGCTAATGATCTTACTCTCGGAAGGGAGCAGAGGAGCAGATCTGCATTTTACTCGTTAACGAAGCCCAAGGGAGGGACGCTCTAGCTTCTCACTCTCCCCGCCGCTACTCGATGGCTAATCCGCTTAAAGTATCGAAGGATTCGGAGATCTTGCATGCCGGCTCTATATCTTAGCTGCGTGCTTGATTCCCTTTATTTTGCGCTGAGATGGGTGGTTTTTTTTTGTTTAGGTTGTTTTAGGATGATTATGGAAACATTAGAGTTGGACATTGGTTTCTTTGATTTATTTGTTAAATCTTAAATGCTGTTTACTTATTTTTTAAATTAAAACGTTGTATGTTATTCAGTAGTGTAATTTTCAATGAAAAGAAACTGAAATGAACTTTTTTTAACTAGAACTTGTTTTGAGCGTAATGAACGCTTTAGAAATTTCGTTGAAAACAAAAAATCTTTTATTTTGTACACAGCTGGTGATCAGTCAAAAGAGATTTTAGAAATAAAGCTATAAAAATCTACGAAAACTCAGAGCTCCTAATCCATCAAGATATTAAATTTTTCTAAAGCTTTTAATATTTTTAAGTAGAGTAAAAAACCTAAAACGATTAAAAATAATTTTACTTTATTTACATAAACAATTTTTTTTATTCCATTAAAGTTTACGAGTATTGGATTAGCAAATATATTTTTCAGTCTTAGGAAACTGAAGAGCTTAAATTTTTTTTTCAATCGTCTTTAGCCTGGAGCTTTAACGCGGCTGGATTACCTAAAGTTCTTGAAGTAACTTTGGCACTTCGTTAAAACTTGATAACGTAAGATAACTAAGTGCATTTCAGTCTTGTTGTATTCCAAATATTTAGTTAACTGAACATGAATTTTCACTTAACATTTATTCAGTTATTGAGTCGAGCTAATCTAACTTTAATATTTCTTTTTGTTTCAGGTGAGTATCCAAAACTAGAGCGATCATTCACGCTACTTGACAATTTCAATTATCGTAGGTAAACTTTAATTAAATATTTATTTTAATCTCAACTTTCTTTATGCCATTGTAATTTATATTAACATTTATATCAGAGTTTTAATAACGTTAAATCGCACATTTTCAATAAGTACCAAGATATAACAATTTTAATTTTTATAATTGGACCATTAATTATTTTTATAATTACTTAACAATATAAAAACTTTGTAATATTTTAAATTTATTTTACAAAAGAGCATCAACTAAATTAAAATATATATTATGATAAAAATTTGCAACTTTAGCATAATCTTTTTAAAAAAAGATAAATTTTTAATTATCAAAATATAAAATCAAACATCAACTGCAAACGCATGATTGAATCGGCCAACATCAATAAACCCAAAGCCGACGCACCTCCCAATTAAAACGTCTCAGATGAGCTCCTTCCTAAAATCGTCTCCTTTACCGCTAACCTTCTTCCACGCCCACCTTCACAAATCGCGTCTACACCCATCGCGTTTCAGCCGTCCTTTGATCTCTCAATTAACGGGCCGAGGCCACTGGCACCGGTTTAAGATTCGCCACGACACAATGGGCCATCGATCGTCGAAATAGTTTCGACTCGGGGAGGCCGTCCGCACGCGACGAGAAAGTCCTCCTCCCTCCCCCATTGTCCACTAATTCGCGGCAAACTCGATAACGAGTAATTAGCTCTCCCTGCATTCGTTAATGTTCGGCTTGCCGAGGAAAAGTTGGAGCTGCGATCGTTATACCGCTTGGGGGAAATGAAAATTTCAGGAGATAGAAGCGAGAGAGAGAGAGAGAGAGAGAGAGAGAGAGAGATCGCGCAAGCGCATGCACCAACTCGTGTAGCCAAAGGTAAGTAGGGGAAATTGGTGATTAACGCGGATCGACTTTGCTGGGATTATTTTTTTTTTGCTTTTGTTTACTCAGGGAGAGAGTTAAGCGGTGAAAATTGCAACGTTTGTTTTAATTAATATGTTATCTGCAAAATTTTTCGGCTCTTGTATTTTTTGCTTTTTTTGTTAACAAAACAGACCGGGTTACATGTTTATTTCGAATTTAATGAAAAAATGCTGAAAATGGAAATATTTTTTTTGTACCAAATTCTCTGTTCAGCTAACTATATTTTCTATATTTATTTCATTAAAAATCTCGTTATCACCGACAGTAAAAATAAAACACAATGTATTTTTGTTTCCATAAAATAAACATGCAAAACTATGCGTACAAGAATGAAGCAAAATATCTGTTTAGCAACCGTGTTATTTTTATTCAATTATTCAACGAAAATTCATAGTTATTAATACGCTACAAAACAAAATAAATATAAATTTACAAAGGTTATATAAGTAAACAATTTTATCTAAAATATATAATCACTAAGTTCTGTTTTTCCTACAGAAACATCGTTGGTAGAAATATGAGTTCTTAAATATTAATCAGATAGTTTTGTTCAAATTGAATAGAAAATATTTATTGGTAATAAACATTTTATATTTTTTTCATTTTTATAAAATTTATAGTTTCTGCATTTTATAATAACCTTACATATTTTTGTTCAATCATTTAATTAATTTATCATTTAGTTTCGACTAAATCTTTGTAACTAAAAGTTTTCTAATATCTTTCTTGCACTTTGTTTAATGGAAATATTTAATCTATACTTTTATCTTGAGATAATATTATTTTAATATTTTAATAAATTGTTTAAAAACTTTCAAGTTGAAATGATTTAATTTTTATAATAAATAAACCGTTAGCTAACACCATTTGCTAGTTGTTATTCTTTTAGCTACTTTAACCCGTAATCACTAACCAGTGATTATATTTACGCGAAACACAAAATATTTTTAGCAATATACTTGTTTCGTCGAAGCCTCAAACGAGAAAATAAACAAATTTCCCGTCCTTCGACGAATCAGCCAGCAAAAATAATGACAATCTCTAACGAAGACTAGCTGGAGAGAGATGCATCACCGTAAATCTTCCTAAAATAACGATAAACCAAGCTTAGGCGATAAATTCTGCCCAGACCCGACACTTCGCTCTTCCAGCATAGCCCCTCGAATATCCCCGATAAATTCCCGAGGAAAGTATACAGGAATACGATAAAAACTTGCAAAAGAGAGAGAGAGAGAGAGAGAGAGAGAGAGAGAGAGAGAGAAAGAGAGAATGAGAAGCGCGAATAAAATTAGCCAAAAAACGTTATCTTCACAAAAATCTATAATTAAATTTTAAGTGAGCATTTTAGTAAAATTTTGTAAACAGAATATGTAATTTTGTTTTACGAAATCTTGTTACATGAACAAATTTTAATTAAAGATTTTGTTTATTATGGATTATGCTATAATGAATATTTGAAAATTCAACTCAATAGCTGAGCAAATTTTGTAATAAAAATATTAGTGGAAATTTTCTCTCATAACCAGTATGCCAAAGCACTATTTGCCATTATTCATAGTAATATTAGTTACATAAAATGCTTTTATTTATTTTTTATTTATTTATTAATTTTTTTTTTTTTTTGTATCTGTTCTTGTTGTGTAGACCTAGAAAAATTTTAATCTTAGCAACTTAATCTCTAGCTGTGTAATAGATGTAAGATCTAGTAACTAGATAATCTAAGAGGTTAAACATGAACAACCATACAAAAATACAATAATTTATCAAAATCTCCCAAACGCAACCCATAAAAATACCATTATCGCAGAGAAAAGCAAAACTTCCCGAAAGCCTTGTATAAATTGAGCGAAGGAGGCCCGGAAAGAGGACACGGCTCGCTTAACAAGCGAGCAGCGTCCTACGCCAGCTCCATTCACTTCTCTCGCGCGTATATACGTATCGATATGCATGTACAACGATATATCGGTAAACGGTGTTTAACGCTGGCGTACAGGCGCTCCCCTATTACCGATATCCGAAATCGAAGTTGGCCTTCTCTCTCTCTCTCTCTCTCTCTCTCTCTCTCTCTCTCTCCTCTCCTGCCAGCGGCGAAAACGACACGCTTACGTCATAATGGGCCGTGGGAGGCATAGGTAGACGAGAGCATGACTTTATCGGGGCTTTCATTAGCGGATGCTTCCCTCGTTCGTGGAGGAGGGCTTCGATTGGTTCAGTGAAAAATTGACTTGATATGGGTAATTGTGGGATTGTTTCTGTTGGGTTTGGGTTAGGGAGTTAATAATTAATTTTGGAAAAGTTTTGTAGAGATTTGATTTTATTCGGAATATGGTGATTAATAGTTTTATTTTGTAATGTTTCAATAAGTTTATTTTTTTTAGAGTAAAACGACCGGATTAACGAAGTCGTAATTATAAATGTAGCTTTTTATCTTTATCCAAATAAAGTTTTATACAGTACATTTAATGCACTTCTTTGACGTCGAATTGAAGATTAAAAAAGCAATTTTAATAAACATGCAAAATATAAAAAAATGATAATCTTAGAACGATGCAAAGGTAAAAGATAATTAAAATTCACGACAAGATTTCTTTCACGGCAGACACTTTTTTTTAAAGGCATTTCCAAGTGCAATTTGAAAAAATCTTCCAAACCTTTGAGTAAGTCGGATTTAGGGCGACATATTCAAATGACTTTTTCAAATGAAGATGTAACCAAATTAGTCTTTTCATGTTTATCGCGTAGGAAAGCATCTAAGAAGAAGTTACTTTTTAGAAAACAGGTAATTCAATTTGTAGAGAAACAAGATTCAACCCTTTTATGGAAAAAGTGTACTAAAAAAAGTTTTCCAAGAGTGCCTTTCCGGCCCTTTCGCTCAATTTAAAACTGTTGTAACAACCAGAACACGTAACCGAATCGCAATGTGAAAGACTTTTATCGATTACAAACTCCCGGATTCGCCTGTTCCGAAACACTTTAGCTTTTAAAAGTGACCACGACCAGCATATTGAAAGAATCTCCAAAAACGGACAGCCTTCTTGCAAAAATAAGAAAAAAAGACCATTTCAACCTTATCCCGTGAAATCTAAATTCCCAAATCCCAGCGTATCTCATCCAGAGACAGAGATCGCGTCGGGGTGGCTCCCAGATCTCTCCGGGAAGGCCGCTTGCGCACACGAACCCCAGGCTCACTCTAACATAAGAGAATATCCGTCGTCTATATAGAAACTTTTTGTAATGACAGTTTCATAGTCGATGATTCATCGCTCGAAGCCAGGCTCGCAGCAGTGGCCCGGAGAGAAAGCCAGAACTAAATTCCTCGCTCGTCCTCGGGAATCTCCTTCCCTCCAGCTGCAGCGGAGCAAAGCGCTCAGAGAGAGGAGTAGTAGTGGCGCTGGCTCCCCGAGCCAAAGCGTTGGAGAGAGCGAGCGCGGCCGGAGGTTAGTTTTCGGATATGGGCGTAATAGTAATTCGTTTCAGTTTCGCCGCTCGACTGGCCGAGCCCGGGGTTCCTAAATCATCAGATAATTACTTTGGTAATTAATTACAACTCCGTTGGGCCGTGCGACCGCCGCTCGCGCCAGCCAGCCAGTAGTGTGCAAAGGAGAGAGAGAGAGAGAGAGAGAAGGGAGAAGCGAGGGTTCACTAACAAACGAGCGTGTCGTTTGCTGGCGACCCTCGAAAGCTCAGCGCCCTCTCTCTCTCTCTCTCTCTCTCCGTTCCTCTTCTTCCTTTCTTCGTCCTTCTTCCGGCCTTCTGTGCATCCTTGTGTGTGCCTCTCTTTTCCTAACTATGACTCTTTTGCCGAATGTTACGTGTGGGTGAGTGGGCGGCTGGTTGAGCGAAATTTAATCAGGATTTTCTCGAAGGAGGATAAAATTCGGTTTTTTGTCGACTGATGCGGATTCTGGGTGGAATGAGAGAGAGGTGGACTGGATTTGGCGGAGAGGATTTCGCCTATTGGCTTCATCATGGACGATCGTGAATCTTTTCTTGTTGTAATTTTTTAGTAAGATATTGTTGATGCATTGATGATGATTTTTTACCGATTCTACTAGTTGTAGATTGACGTTGAGTAAGATTTTTATCGATTGTAGATGATAATTATACTAATAAAATAATTTTAGACTCTAAATGAATATTTAACGCTTTATTGACAACATCAAATTACCGATCTTTCGAAACTTTGATATTATAGTGAGGTTTTATAGGATAAATATGCGCTATTAAATTTGAATAGTTTAAAAGTACATGGTCATATAATGCCAGTGCTTCTAAAGTGTAAAATCTGATATTAAAATATTAACATAGAGTGCCTGAAAGTAAGAGATAGTAATGTTTATCATGAATACAGCTTATTAAAAGCAAACTAAATTGAAACAATTAATTAAAATTCATATTTATGAAAATTTAATATATTGCAGGGTAATAATAAGAAAATGATGTTTATATATTGTCATAATAGATTTTCAGATATGAATCGATCTAATATCTATTCATGAGCATATGGAAATGTATGGAATTAGTGCACTGCTTAAAGTTTCAATTATGCAACGATTTGAGCATACAAAGACAGCTAAAAATAAGTTTGACACCGTTAATAAATTCCACCACTATCTTGACAATCCAATAAAATTTCCAAGTCCAAATATAATTCAAAGACAAGCTTTTGGAAAATGGTTCTAATGTAAATGCATAAATATTAAAAAGCTGAATAATGCGCGAAGCCTCAGCATTAATTTTGATTAAGGTGAATAATTTAAACTTGTTTACTATAACGCAGAGAGAAAGAGAGAGAGAAAGCCCTTACAAGAGCTAGAGGGGGGGGGGCGGCGGACGGCTCACTAACAAACGAGCTCGTCGTCTGCCTCAGAAGCCACAAGAGCCTCGTCTTCCTCTCTTGTCTTTCTCTCTCTCTCTCTCTCTCTAGCCCCAACCTGACGCTCTTTTTCGACCTCCCCCTTCTCTCTTTCTCTCTTTCTGTTTACCTCATTTTTTTTACTCTCGCTTTCCCCCCGCGCGCGCACACTCTTTATTCCGTGGCCTTTCTCTTTCTGGCGGTGGGTGCACTAGCGCGCCCACTCGCGCTCTCGTCTCTCTCTCTCTCTCTCTCTCTCACTTTTTTTTACTCCACTTTTCAATCAATCTTTCTGGTTTACCCGAGTTTGCTCCTTCTTTCGAACTATCTGTCTTCCATCCTTTTTTCTCCCCCGTATACACTCGTTTGCTCTCCCGGCAGAGCTACCGTGTGCGCGAGCGGCGAGCCTCGTGTTCTCGATTGTCGGAATCGATGTTCCATTTTGCAGAATTTTATGGTCGGCATTAACCGCGCGTTTAAGGCCGCGCGATGCATTAATCGAGGCGATGCCAAACAGTGAGAACGGGGGGAGAGAGAGAGTGAGAGGCGGGGATTAGGCTGGTATTCCTTGATGCAAATTTAAGTGGTAAGGGTCAATGAAAAGAGAGACCCAGTGAGGTGAGCATATATTATACTAATTTTGCTGTCTGTTTGTCATGATAAGTGTAAAACTGACTATTCTTGGTTTAGTTAATTGTGATTGTATTATAAACGTTCAAGGCATCGCTCGCATTTGTTCTGTTTATACAGGTGGCACATTGTTTTAATTTTAAGGAAGTAAAAGTTAGCCTTCAATAGCGTGAATATTCAGTGAATGTATCTTATCGGTGACCAACGAAAAGAGTTAACTTGCTAAACAAACTGACTTGACACATTCAAAACATTTCTAAGATTTTCTAAGCGACTTATTTTCTTGGAACTCATCTTAATTAGACATTACAAATTTTTGCCTGCAAATTCACGTCAAACAGCGGTAAACAGCGGTATAAATACTATAGGTCGTTTGTTACGCATTAGATACGTGATTTTTTTTTCAAGCTCCCTACTACGCGAGAATCACTTAGTATGATTAGCTTTAAAGCCGATCATTTATCATGGGCCTCGCGAGCTTTCTCGAAAATTGGATAGGCCACGGCTGCAGTTCTTCCTCGTTAATTTCTGTCACCGAAGGTCGCGCCGCTGCTTGGACTGATTTGTATTGAGTTTCGACGAAACGAAAAGATTTCGCGCAACGGTACACAAGAAAATCCAATCGCCGAGAATGAAATGTCGAATTTACAAATGCAACGAAACGGATAACCAGCCGGGCTGTTTATTCAAATGCTTTTCTATGTTTAAATGGAATAAAGCAGGTTTTTAAATTAACTTTTTATATAAATTCTTTTTTTGCAGTTTAAAATATTTATTAAATATCGTTGATGTGAATACTTGTTGATTTTTGTTAGGAAAATCGTTTTAAGAATTATGTTTATAACGATTTTAAAATGTTTAAAACTAATAAGCTCGGCTATTTACCTTCAAAGAAAAAGTGTCATTTAAAATACTATAAATAAATGAATACTGTAAATACTAGAACGGAAAGCACTTTTAAGAACTATTATCCTGCAATGAAATAATAATAATAAATGTTACTTGCAGCCCTAATTCTTACCCAGTAAACTAATTTCCCATTTCATAAATCTATAAAAATATTATCTAACATAAATAACGTAATTATCCTTTAAATATACTATATCCGCTTTCCAAACTTCTTCCCACAAAACACACCTAAAAATTACACAAAACCCCTAAAAAATTACACGTGAAACATTTCAACCGCGGCCATTAAAACGTTATCCCGCGCGAAAAGTCCTCCTCGAAATCGTCCAGCCAGCAGAGGAGCCAACCTCGGCTCGCACAAGTTTTGCATCCACAATCCCGGCGAGCTCTCGCGCTCCTCGCTCCTTCATAATTCAGTCGAGTAATCAAATTTCGTTCGATCTTCTTATCTCTTCGCTTTCCTTTCACGCGCCCGCGCATATAAGATCCGCTGATTGTGAGCCCGGAGAGACTCGCTCTCTCGCGAAAATTCGAGACACGTCCACATATATTCAGACTCCCCTGAACTTTGCGCTCCGAGCTGCGGTTGCTCTCCTCCTCTTACCCTCTCTCTCTCTCTCTCTCTCACTCTATCTTCGCCGAAACTCCCGAGGCACCCGTCCCGAGCATCCACGGCGTAGTCCCGGATCTAGATTATCCATATATACATAAAGGCGTCGAAGTATATAGATATCGGTGGGGCTGGCTTGCTGATGCCTCTCGGACGTCCATTAGTTAATTGTGGCTTTCTGGCTAGGCTGCCCCTTCAGCTGCGCGTGCGTTAAGGTATATATCTCTCTTTACTTCGGCATCGATGAAGTCTTGAGATTTCGCCGCGAGGCCGGAAAGTTGGACACGGCGCGTCGGGGAATGGAAAAAAATGGAGTTGCGCGCGCGCGCGCGCTTGCTTGATTTATCCGCGCGGCCTGCGCGCATAGCCCTGAGAGGCATAGCGTTATACTTTATTGCGTCGAACACGTACGTATATCGGTTTCTAGCGCCTGGCCTTAATACGGTTATTTACTACGATAATATTTTATCATTATTTTTTATTTCGCAGGCCCCCGCGAAAGGATTTACACTATCGGTTTATTTTTAAATTTCGCGCGGCCCCGGAGCTACCCGACCGACGCTGGAGCGGTGTTTAAACGGGGCGAAATTAATACTTCGCTTATCTGATTTCCGTGAGGAATTTATTTATTATTTCGTGTTTTATCAATATCCAATTGCTGCTGGCGCCGGGGCGAAACTGGGTATAGATTATTCTTAGAGTAAATTGAAATTTGAAAAAAAAACGGCTTTAGTGCCTAAAGTATTTTATTGAAAGGTTCGGTTCATTACAAGTAGTAAACACGGCAATTTATAAACGCAATTTTCTATATTGCATTAAGAGATATTTTGGTATTAATTAAACGATTCGCAAGAATTTTATTACTAAAATTAAATTGAATTTTCTATCTGTTTTACAAATTATAATTCTGATTGAATTCTGTTGTTTATATACTTTATATTCCCTTTCTATATTACTCTTCTAGCATTTGAAACAATAGAAGTTTTCAATTATAACAAAGTAATATGAAATATTAAAATAACAAAATAAGACAAAACTCACAAGCCCACACAATGAGCCTATACATAACATAGGCAGAAATTAAAAGCACCGACACAGCAAGTTTACAACCCCGAAAAACCATAAACCACGCAACCCAACCGCTCAATCTCTTCTTTCTAAGCGATTGATTTATTTACCAGGGAACAAGTTATTCGAGCGATTAATTCATCACGCCGCTCCCGCTTGAAACAATGGCAGAGAAGACTGCGGACAAAAGGAGAGCGAGCTAGCGCGCGAAAAAGAGTGAAAAATCGGCCGCTACTGCGATTGCGCGTGGTTTGAGTTACTCGATCATTCGACCGTCTTCCACCCCCCCTCCCCCCTACGTACGCGCGTGTACAATCAGCTTCAGGCGTGGGCGAGGTTACGGGGGGTGGGTATAGAGGGGGGGGGGGGCAAGTTTGACAACCTCTACAAGCCCGACGCTGATCAATGCAAGCAATCAGTCTTGTCGCGAAAACCTCGACATGACAGCCCTCGCTTTCTCCCTCTCTCTCTCTGTAGCTCGCTGCAGCTTTGCACTTTCCGCCTCTCTCTCTCTCTCTCTCTCTCTCTCTCTCTTGCTCTCTTGTTTCCGTCTCTCTGTCTGCAGCTCTCTCCTGTGCTATGCTCTTCTTTACGAGCTTTTTTCGCTTCTTCCTTTATCCGCGCCGTGCCTCGCTTTGTTTTTGCTCTTATCTATTGTTCGGGAGCATTTTGTTTATAGTTTGCCGGCGTCGTTAGAGGGGTGGCAGGTTTCAAGGAAAATCGGGAAACGTGACCGTAAAAAGCTCAACGTGACGCTTTATCTGCCGCTAGGCAATTCAGATAAAAATTGCTCTTTTTATATACCATTTATTTTATTTTCGGGGAAAAGGCAAAACTTTTGTTTGATCAATTATTGAAAAGTTGCAATTAGGGCGAAATCGATCGAATAAACAAGGCCGTAAGCAAATGTACCGACCCGCGGTGAATTGATAAAATTGTTTTACACAAAACGCAAAAGCAACTTTATTATTTTGCCGCGCGGAATTCAATAAAGCAATTTCGAGGCGAAGTTCTCTCTTCCTCTCTTCTGAAAAGTTCTTAAAATATTTAACCTTGTTCCTTCCGCTTGCAGCCCATCAAGAATAATCTTTATCTTTCCTTTCCTTATCCCCCGCACTCTCTTCTAATCAGGAGATTTCCAGTAGGAGCAGTTCTCTCTCTTGCTGTTTACTCCCGCGCTCTCGCGGCATTTCCCCGCAGTTGCCTAACGTCTTATGCAAACATTCATTATTTTAATAAATCACCGAGCGCGCGGTACATCCGCGAAAACGCTTTTCAGCACAATCTGTAAATTATTCTCGCGCGCGCGCGCGTATCAAAACCGCTCAGACGATTATCAGACCAGAAAAGCATTTTCGAAGTCTTCTTGCTCACGGCGTGGTGAGCTATATAGTCTCGCTGCCGAGGAGTACACAAATGAATCTTTTTTATCTTGAGGATGGATCTATTGGGGCTCGGGTTTCTCTGTAAATATTCAGAAATTCAAACGGGCGAGGAAATTGAATAATGCGAAAGTGCTTGGGTAACCGTTAATTTCGTAATCTTTGATCATTCGTTTAGAATGTGATACCTTTTTTAGCATTAGATTGATAAGGTAAATGTTAAAAGACTCTTAGAAATCCATAACAGAAACCAGAATAACTACCTTTAAAGTAACCACTCTTTGATCAACTAGCACGTTTCTTAGAAGTCTAAAAAACAAAGATACATCCTCAATACATCCCCAAGTTATAGATCGACTTATGGAAGGTAAAAATTCCAGGCAACCGGCGCGCCTTCATCCTCCTTAAAGTGCGCAGATCGGCTCGCCGCAAGCCTCTCTTATTTCCTTTCTTGCGCTTCGCCGACGTGGAATACAGCCGCCCGCTTTCGACTAAAGATACACTCTACTGGCCGCGAGCCTTTCAGGTGTCGATGCTAGAAAAAGAGAGAGAGAGAGAGAGATGAAAAGAGAAAGAGAGGACGAAAGTAACGGCCCAGACGGGGCTTGAGAGAAAGAGAGAGAGAGAAAGAGAGAGGGGGGAGAGAGAGAGAGAGAGTTACGGCGTCTGGGGCTGTAGAGAGAAAAGGCGAGTGACGTCTTCTCCGGGGCGATAATGTTGCAAATTTATATTCCGAAGGCGAACGCCTCGCCGAAGCTGCTGAATGTGCACTCCTGCTGCTAGGCGCATGGGCTACCGCTTCCCCAAGGTAATACCCACTCGCTCGTCTCCTCTTACCTCTTTCACCTCTTCGCTCGCTCGTTTTGCTCCATCCGTTTCGTTCTTTATTTCTTCGTGGCTGGCCTCCTCTCTCTCTCTCTCTCTCTCTCTCTCTCTCTCTCTCTCTCTCTCTCTGTGTTGCTCTGTGTTGCTCTGTCTATGTGTCTTTTATTAAAAATTAACGTCCTGGACGCGTATACTTGAGGCGTCCGGGGCTCAAGCCGACGAGAGCGCGTTAAAGAACGAAACGGCCCGAGCGCAAAGACACGCCAGGGGGTGGGATGTGTGTGTGACGAAAGTATATTGAGGTGGGGACGGCGTTATTGAAGTGAGAGCGTTATTTACGACGGGAGAAGTTTAAGGAAAGTTTTTGCCGCGGAGGATGGCTGCGATAGAGTTGCCGGAATTTAATATTGCCGGGTTGTTGATACTTACGATGGTGTTCTTGGCTGTTTGATGGAAGGGAAGTTTAAACGGTTGCTGGATTGAAATGTGTAAAAAGGATAGGATTTTTGTTTTTTTCACGAGTTGACGTGAAAGTTTTTATGCCTAATTAAATGTTTGGTAATTACCATAAAACTTTTGTAGATTAAAGATTATTAGTAAAATTATTAATGTTAGATTTGTAATATTAATGTAAAGTGTTTAAAATATAAAAATATTAGTTTTCGATATAAGTGTGAAAAGTTAATTCTCGCACGAGTGCGTGATTACCGTCCAAGCCCAGCGTTATATTATATTGCAGTTTATATTATGTTTATATAATCCATGAGATTATAAAATAAACCCTCCGTGTATATCCCTTAGTTCCTAACGCTTACTAATTTCCTCTAATTTAAAAGCTAGTACGATAATCTATATTAGCCTTTCCATAATAAGACTGTCCCACTCTCATTGATACCGAACAAGCGCTTTTTCGTCATTTCATTTGGGTACACGTCAGAGAAAGGGTGAGAGTGAGAGAGAACGCGCGAGCTGTAGCTTTTGCTTGCCTCTGTGCGAGTTCGTTGAGTCTGTCAGATTCGTCAATCAGAAATTGACGGCCAATTTTTCGGTTCCTACACACGAATTTTTGCCGAGTTCGTACTGCGCCGAGCTCACCGGCGCTCAATAAGGATGAGGGATTAGTAGGTCTTGAGAACGTGATATCGCTCACCGTTATTATTCGGCCGGCTGCCTTTTCTCTCCCACGACATCCTATTTACTAGCGG
>JAPYZB010001310.1:0-15841 GCA_030522745.1 Eupelmus kiefferi | reverse complement strand
TCCTAATGAAGGCTTCGTGATTTCAGAATAAATAGCCTCTTGAGTCTTCCAAAGTGCTCTTACCTCTATACAGCAACGAGAGTACCAAATAGAAAAGGATCAAATATTATAAAGCCTGAAGTACGGCTTTGCTGCTACTGCATGAAGCCATAAAATTGTAGAATAACTCCTGCAATATTCGAATAAATCTATTTTAGCAAGCACAAGTATCCATTAACTTTCATCCAAAATCCCATGAAATAGAAAAATCGCCACATCAGCCCAACCAGCCAGCTAAATCCCAACCGCGAGAGACAAAGCCCGGCTCAAGAAATCGATGATGAATATAGAAGAGTGGCAAAATGCGACGTCGGGAAAATGGCGACTGAAAAATTCATGATCCCCCCACTCCAGCAGGTCTTCGCAAGTCCGAAACTATTTGAAATCAGTTTGTAATAGCGGCGGCGAAGCTTAGGCCATCCGGCTGCATCGGCTGGAAAATTATTCATGCCTCGGCCGCGCGCGCCTGCGACTAAATCGATGCACCTTCGGCCGAGCCACCCTGCACGCTGCAAGTGTGTAACACGTATATACGTAAGCGCGTGCATGCGATCGTTCCATCTCTGTCAGTGTCGCGCATGCAATGCACTTCTTCTGGGTTAAACGCCGCGAGCTCTCGGGGGCGCTGTGCCGGTGACCTATTTATTTGATGCCGCGTGCTAGTTGCAATTTTCCTTGTTTTGTAATTGGTTGGTGGCTCGCTAAATAAATTGCCTGTTTCGCGGCCAATTTTGAGATTATGTAATTCTAGGTTTTTGGCTTCTTTATTGGGGGCTTTGGGAGTATGAATGGATTTTAATTATCAATTTCGGACTGCGTCCTTGTTATTAGTAGGTTTAAGGTCTGAATAAAATTATATCCTTTTGTTTGCCTGAAGGCATTGTCTTTTGAAGTAATGGAACTGTGTTTATTTACTGGAGGGAATTCTGTTTGTAATTTATTATGTGTTTTAGGTCAAACTTACATATATTTAGTTCACATTATTTTAAGAATACTAAGGTCGATATTATGAAGGAAGGAGATTGCAAATATTAATTATATTTTGTAATACTAAAATATTACAAATGTAATAAATTTATTTCACTCAAATAAATTCACGTATTTAATTTTACGAAGTTTATGTAAGAATAAAGTGTAATAAAAAAGCGTACACAACACACTTTTATTATTTATTTGAATATAAAAGTTTTGTTATCCAAGCATCAAAACCTTTATATTTCTTTTTTTATTTCGTCTTATTTTTTTCATAAAAAAATATCCTTAGTAGGAAATGGATATTCTCAATTTGTCCATCTGCAGACAAAGTTTAATAAAAAAATCGAAATCGATAAATCAACCCCAGCGGATTCGTCAACTTTAATCGATTTTCTTCAAAACACATCATAAAGTTCTTTTACGCAATTCGTACTTTTATGAATTCAAGTAGTTGAAAGCTCGGCACTTCGCTTGCTGAATCCTGACGAATAAGTTGGAGAATTGTCAAAGACTTCCAAGTCCCAAGTCAGACATGGCCTTACCGAGAAACTGGAATGCCAAGCAGTATTCCATCTTTTTCATTTGTGAACGCTCTCGCGCGCTCATCCGGGAAAACCCCGAAAAGCCCGTTTTTGGGGCGCGCGAGGCCGAATATGAATCTGGCAAATGGGATATCTGGGCGCAGCTTTGTCTGGCGGCGCGAGAAGCTTCAAAGAGAGGAGAACTAGAGCGGAGAAGGGAACGTAAGACTGTCGAAATTATCGACAGCTCGGTGCCAGGCGCGCGCCTCGGAATCGATAAGGAAGTTTTGCTAAAACGTCGGAGTTGGGTTTGTGCCGCTGATGGGTTTGGATTTTGATGGGATGAGATAGGGCCAGAGTGATTGCTTGAATTCTTAGCTTTTAAAGTCTTTTTTCGTCCGAGTTAGCGATGATTTGTAAGATTTTAATGAGCGGGAGAAAGAAAATTATTCGAATATATTTTTAAATTATAAGTAGTTATTTTAATTCACAATTTGAAGATTATTACATTCATGATTTAGTTCATGCTTTGTTGTCAAAAAAATGAACAAGGAAATTTTTATTGTTATCTAACAGCCACTGAAAGTTTTCATTCAGTACGTGAATAAGAAAATCGAGTAAAGTCATGTGAAGATTAAAAAAAAAAGTAACTTGAAAAAATATTTTTGTTTGTTTGAAATAAAAAAATATTAGGTTAGTGCAAAGTGATATTAGCGTATAGTTGTGTAACAAAAATGCATTGAAAACTTTTTTTTAAAAGAACGAAGGAAATAAAAGCTTATTTTTTCTAATTTGATTTTCTTTTTTGCAACTTCATTAAAAAGTTGTTTGGGCACAATTTGTCTTTTTTTTTAATTACAAAATATTTTATGAAATTTTTTTTAAACCGTAAATTTCAATACGGCTCTATTTTTCAGCATGTTTTATAATTCAAACTTTGTTTTAAAAAGATTACTATTATGAACCAATAAAATTGCTAAATGCAATATAATTAATTATTTATAAAAATAGCTCAAAAATATTATAACTTGTAACTGACATTCAAATCTGGTTACTGTACTTTTTTGAGAATCGTAGATTTTTATCACTCTGTTAAAATCTTTTAATGCTAAAATATTCAGTCGAGAATTCTTTTAATTTTAAATAATTCAAATGTTCAAAGTTAAAACCGCCTTTTTACCTTACGAAGTAAATCATGATTTCACAAAAATCCAGTAAAACGAAACGTTACCCTATTTCCCTATGAGATTACTAAAAAAGGTACCAGAAGAAAAAGACCACTCACAAAGGACCCAGCAGAAAAAAAAGTTATGGATCGGGCAAAAGAAGGGTAAAAGCTGGGAATTCTATGAAATAAAACTAAACTATGTCGTTTCGTTTTTTAATTTCCTTTTTGCTTTCTCTGAGAGAAAGCTTTGTGATGGCGGTATTTTTGGAAGTCGAATTATTCATTAATTTAAGTTTGTGATTTTAAAATTACATCGCGATACGTATTTTTATATTTTAATTCACTGTATTCAAATGTGAAATACTCTATCTATATTTTTTTAAATCATGAAAACTGCCCTTTTGAGCAGAAAATCTTGCTTCAGAAGGGATCAGCATTAAGTATACGTATAGAAACCGACTAAAATGACTGCAGAACCACATCTACATATTTTTTGCTTCGCTGAATCCGAATTTAAAGTTAAAATTCACAAAATACCATTTTTTAAAAACAATAATAAAAAGAAGAAAAAATTTTTTTTTGAGAAAATGTTCTTTATTAACAACTATAGCAGCCCCTTTCCCCATTATTTTTAAAGCTTAATGTTATTTTGTAATAATCTAATTACTTTTGCTTCGTTTAAACTTCAAAATACTAACAATCCTTATCCTACAAAATTAAAAAAACAAAAAAACTTATAAAAACGAAATTACTTTTTTATCTACTTCCGTTTTCCTATCAGTCCCTGGATAAAACCAACCGCGAGAGAAACGTTAAAAGAGAATCGGAAAAACGCGGACATCGTACAAAAGCGAGAGAAAGCGAAAGATCGGAGAAGAGCGAGGGAGTCGATTGGCCGCGAGAGAGAACAAGGCCGCAGCGGTAATACGAGAGCAGCGAGAGCTCGCCGCGAAAATACGTATATACGCATTCGTCGAGGGAAAAGCGCAACGGTTATATAGCTCGGCGAATTGCGCGCGTATAAACGTTCCACACGAGAGTTTGTTACCCTGACTCTGACGCGATTATTGATGCATTTAGATATTCCGACTCTCGCTGGCCGCCGCGGCTCGCTTTTTTTTTCTTTTCATCCACCCCTTCTGCTTTTTTATGGCGCTCGCCGCGAAAACGCTTTTATCGCCGCCACAAGTGGTGCTTCGCGGCGTGACAAGAAAAGCGCTCGGAGTGAAGTTTAATAGGGAGCTGATTCGCTGTTTCTTTTCTTTTTCTTTGTCGTTTGATTCTTCTGGTCGGGAGCTTTTTTGCGCTACGCGCTTTTCAGAATTGGGTGCTTTGGCAGCGGAATTTGCGGGAAGGAAGTGTTAATATTCATGGAATATTAAGGGCTCTTGTGGCGCGCGATAATGTGTTTATAAAGGAATTTTGTGATTATTCCAATTTTGACGAAAGGTTATTTTGTTATCAAAATGAGGATGTTTGAAAGGATGCTTTTGCTTTGTTAAATTTTAATATTAAAAGGATTAGTGAACCTTTTGATCTTTATTTTAATAACGACTGTATTATGAAAAGTATTGTATAACATATTTTGTAAAAAAATATTTTTCATCTAGTTAGAAAGCGTACACGTTTTTACTGAATGAACAATGCTTTTTGAGATTAAATTTTGAATAGTTAAAAAATTTTTTAACAAGTCTTTTTCTTTTATGCTTCCAGGTGACAGTGAAAATGCTGAGACCAGAAAATATATAATCTGATTCAACATTACAGCTACATCATAAAGGTAAATTAAATAATCTTTTCGTACAATTCATTATTCAAACTCATTCAATATCCAAAAATCCGGAATTCATTTTTTCAACCAATAAAATAATAATTACCCTACGTACAATACGCTATCAATTTAGATGAATAATTTCAAATTTATTATAAAATCGCTCACGCGGAAACGCAGCCAATTAAACGGAACTGATTAATTAACTATATGCATTGTACATAATATGTCGTGCGTACAGATAATCACAACAGACACGAACATTATGAATAAGTTAGCCCAGCCTGCAGCAAAATACGACATTATCTATACCAGCCGAAACATTCATGTATCCCATCAAACCACCCTGGGCTAGAATTCAAAATCACATCATTACGTTTCGTCGCACCAAATTGCGCCCGACTCTCAAAAGCAAATTCTGCCTCGCTTTTTACTTTTGTCCCGCCACGCAGACCGTGAATCTTATTCAATCGAACGTTCTCTAATTAAAGCGGAGCGGCCCGTCCCCAAACTCCATCCGCAGCTTTCTCGAAAACTCGCTTGGCGCGAAACAGGCGAAAAAAATCGATAAATAAAAATACAGGAGCCGCGCTGAGCGGCAACGAAAAAAAAAGCCGGGGGAAAAGAAAAATAAAGCCACGGCTTTTCATCGTATATTCCGAGGTGGAAAAAAATAGCGCTCATCGGGGCGGAGCGCCGGGCGCGCTGCGGCAAATGAATTCGCGGATTCCCAGATCGCTGCGCTACGCGGGCGACGAGCGCGCGCCGGTATATATACTTCACGGGGAGCGACGACAAATGCTTTTATTAAAAACCGAGCGCTAGGCGACTTTTGCTCGCCCACCGACCTCGAAGCGCGAACGTCGCTTTGTTGTCTTCGTCGCGCGGGATTTATGCCCGAGAAAATCCAGGCGAGTCGAGCCACTGCCGCGCTGCTTTTTTTGCCCGCGTTTGCTGTTAGATTTTTTTTCTTTCTTTTTTTGAGTTTGCTCACGCTCGTTGTGGTACGTTTTGAGGCGGGTATCACAACGTTGAGAGTGGGAAGTGCGTATAATGCGGCTCTTGGTAGTCGATAAAGCATTCAAGCTAGTTAGAAATGGAATGAAAGGGGGAAATATAAGATTGAACTTGGCGTTGTTTTAAAAAGGCTGTTTTAAATGGAATAATTAGTCATTTTGAATATCGTAAGAAAATATAAAATATCAACATTTTTAGTAAGCTTCGATTTGCAATAACGAAATACCCAATTTATTTATTTCTTTTATGTACCTCTATCCATATTTATTTACACGATGGAATAAAAAATTACACAATTGTTATTTGGAAAAACTGATCAAGTTTCAACTAGTGCAATATTGATATAATATTCAAAAATATTGTTAGTATTTTTATTCTCCTTTCTGTTTACTTAATTTTACTTCCACTTTTATATAAAATGTTGCATACACGTGGGTTTGCGTTTGCTGACATAAAGAACGTTGAAAGATTAAAACCATATTGATGTACGTTACTGATGGGTATGGCTTTTTTCCACGAAGAAATGTGTTTTTTAAATAAAACTTTTAGATAATTAAAATTCTGTGTAAAAATAAAGATTTATAAAATATGATGACGATGCATTTTCATTATTACTTTAAAATGAAAGAATTCATTTTAATAATGATTCATATTAATAGTAAATGTACTACGAATAAATATAACAAAATTAACATTTTAAAGTTGCTTTAAATAATTCAATTCTCGAGATTGTATTCTACGTAAAAACTAAATTTTACTTTCAACAAGGCCACCCCTTATTTTTCATTTCCGCCAACAAAACCATCTAAGCGCTGTTCGTTCCAACACGCCTCAACTCACTTATACACGCAAGCCGGCGAAACCCTAAATAACAATAAAGCGCGCCGACAGTTACGCCACAATATTACCTCGCAAATTTATTTAAATTCCTCGGCATCGCATTTATACGACATAACGCTCTGACTCATGTAAATTTCACGCACGTGGACACAATTAGCGACGCTTTTCAATGAAGCGCTTGATTCGTTATATTCGAGTAATATCAATGCGTCTACGGACTACTGAATATTTTTTTGCGAGCTCAATTTTTTTTATCAGCATCGATTGAAAAGTTCGCTTGTTAGGCAGGATAATTATTATGCAATCCCTTTGGGAGTTGCGTGATCACTGCGCTATGGAATATGTTTCTCTTTTCGCCCTCCTATTTAAAATACTTGTATATTATGAATGTTCGAGCGCTACTGATTATTGGTGTAATTTTATTAACAAGACTCGTTTAAATTTGTAAATTTTTTTCTATCTAATCATGTTAGTATGAATACTTGGTCGGATTTTAATTATTGAACAAATATAAACTTATACTTTTGATTGGATTTGTTGTAAGGATTTTTTATACGTTAATTTATTTATACATAATAGTATTCGAAATAAAAAAATTAATCTGGCACGTAAGTAATTTTTCTTATAATTTAAAAATCAATTTATTGAGTTAAAAAATATTTTAGCATTTTTATATAGTATAATGTATATTATCTCAGTATTGTAGATCTAATAAAACATACATAATGTAGTCAATGTGAATAGTAAAAAATTTATTGGAAATAGAAAAGAATGTGACTAATATTCAGAAAAAGATCCATTTAAAATGATAAAGCAAAATTTGTACTATTTTAAATTATAACGAAAATCCCAATATATCTATCAAAATTTTAAATTCATATTTTAATATTTTTCTCTCTATTTGTAAAATATCTATATTTTAAAAAACTACCTAATTCTTCCTACCCTTAGAAACTAGATATACACATCATCGCTATTTTTATTTACAAAATCATTTTTTTTTATCTTTGTTCATATTTGAAAGTAAGTCGAAGCGGTTATTGTCACGATCATCATATTCTTTATAATGTAATAAAAGTATTCTCACAAAGTTTTAAGTTATTTTAATGTAGAAATGTATTTTTTAATGTTGTTAACTTATTTTATATTTATGTTAATTTTTCGGTCATGTCAGTACTCCAGCCCACGATTGACCTGAGCCCGTAATTACCGAAGTATACCTGAGAATATGCATCTATTTCAATTTCTTAATCCCTTATTAGGCATAATGCTTCCTTCTTGTAACAATTCTACGAATTTGTATATCGGCATTACAGTTTTTCAGTTTTCTATTTTAGTTTTACCAATGTACTGGAATTCTCGATATAGATAACTATTTTTTATGTTTTAAAAAGAAAAATTCTAAAATATACACAAAAATTTATTTAATTGAAAATTCAAGTAAAAAATTGTAAACCTGTAGTTACCGAGAACTATGCATAAGTTATAGGAATACAGTTTCCTAGAATTTGTATTCAACAGTGTGCCATGATTCAAGAGGATAAATCAGCTGTAAGCAGTCATATGAAACAGTATATAACAAGGCTTGCTAGAGTAAGTTACATTTTCACAGCTTTATAACGAATTAAAACTTAACAAAGCGATTGATACTTCATACACTATATCGTTAATAATTTGTTACTAAATTATTCTTAACGACTTAATCAGTAATATTATCAAATATTTTGTAAACGCAAAATCAAGATATTTTTTCTTCATTTTCAATATAAACTTAAAGGGAGATCTGATATTTTCTAGCACAACTTTTGTAAGATAGAAATTTTTTTTATTAATTATAAGAAAACAACTTCACTGCGTTTATTTTTTCAATTAAATTTTTCTTGTTGAAATGAGTAATATTGTAAGAATTAATTAAAATTTTAATTTTTCGTTCTGTAACATAGGAATCTGCTTTCTTGAAAATATAAGAAAAATATGAAAGAAATTTGCTAGAATAGAGTAGACACTAAATAGTTCGAATAGAATAATCAATTTACTTTCCAGTTGATTAAAATAACCATTTTTTATCCATTTATCTTTTTGTTATTTTCAAATTAAAATTAGTACTTTTTTAAGTAACATTGCGATCAAATTGTCGATTACTTTCAGTGAATAAGGGAAATTTTCAATAAAATCTTCAGTAAAAATGATTCTTTTCATACGTTTAATTATTTTATTCAGTCTTACTCGACTGAATAATATAATTTCTGGACACATAATAGGTAAGGATAAAAATAATCTAATAATCAGTTTCTGTACACTGCAATCGAATAAAAGCAATAAATAATTTTAAAAAATAATTCGTTTTGCAGGTACTAGTGTAACGTGTGACAATGAAGGTGAGGTCATTGATGTTCAGCATATATCTACTATAAAATGTTATGACTGCTCATGTAAGGTATGTGAACACTTTCTTTATATTTTGTGCATAGTAAGTAAAAGAATATGTAATATACGAAACAATACTTTTTTTTATTTCAGAATGGATTTGTTGTGTGTACAAAACGAAACTGTTCTGCGGAAAACTGTAACGTCATACACAAAGAAGAATGTTGTCCAAATTGTAAAGGTACTATTTAATTTTTATTTTAGTTGAATATAGGATATTAATAAGTTAAAAATCAATAATAACATTTTTAACTATTTACAGATGTTTATAAACTTGCAAATTCATCCAAGAGTAGTTGCATGTTTAATAATAAAATATATGAATCAGGTACTCATTTTGTTATCAATGACTGTACAAATTGTACTTGTTTAAATTCAGCAGTTCATTGTGAAAAAAAGAGATGTCCAATTCTTGAATGTAACTGGAAAAATCAGATAGTCTTACCAGGCCAATGTTGCGCTCAATGTAAAGCTGAAGATAATGATATGAAAGAAAATCAGTACAAGGACAATTATGAGCAAGATAATGAAGTTTTGGTTCGATTTACCAAAAAAAATAGCAAGAGTGACCAAGTACAAAATGAAATCGATTGCGGGAATGGCGACGAGCTATATAAAGTAAGAAAAATATTTTAATTAATGCTTTTTATCATCTACAATATCATATATTATATATTTTTTATTTCAAAAAAAGATATTTGGTAATTATTTTATAAATATAATTTCTTTTTCTTATAATTAAGTTCATATTTTTTTTATGTTTCACTACATACATAAGTTTAAATATAATTTTCCCATTTCTTCAATACAGAATGGAAATATCAGGGATTCAACTCAGTTTACCGAGGAGAAAATTGATTGTTCAAAAATCATGTGTCCAGCAGTGATTTGTCCATCAGATTCAGTTTTAGAAGTACCAGAGAATCAATGTTGTCCAATATGCATGCAAAGTGAGTATAACGTTTATCGTTCATATTTCTGTTTTTATTGATTTTGTTTATTATATTTTTACTTTTTGAAAACAATGTTGCAAATAATGTATTATTTTTTTTAGGTGACGGAATTTGCACAATCTATGGAGGCAAGCACTTTCGCTCCTTTGATGGAAAAATGTTTTCCTTCGTAGGATCATGCAATTATCAGCTTACTAGTGATTGTGACAGTGAATCATTTAACATAGAATTAAAAACTACTGCATTACGTAATGATGTCACGATAAAACGTATATCAGTGAAATTAGGTGATTTAAATATTGATCTTCTACAAAATAGAAATATAGAAATTAATAACGAAGTCATTGATTTGCCATTTCAACTAACAAATAAATTGGAAGTTGTCCAATCAAAAGAAAATGTTATTATTTCTTCCAAAGATGGAATAATAATACATTGGAATTACGTAAGTTTTCTTGAAGTAACGGTATCGAAAAGTTATCGTAAGAAACTTTGCGGCTTGTGTGGTAATTTCAATTCAATAAAAGAAGACGATTTCATCACGCGTGAAGGTATTATGGTTGAAGATGCAGCAATTCTAGCGCAATCTTGGACTTCAGGGGATGAAATTTGTTTAGATACCAGAAATTACGGAATGCGAGAATGCGATTCTCAGAAAAATCAAAGGTGAGTCAAAAACATTAAGTTAATTGATAACTACCTCTTGTAAATTTTTTCCTGTGCTAGTTTCAATTTAAAAATTTTATATCTGAATTATTATTTGATGTAAGATATGTATATTTTAATTTTTTCATTATTAATTTATTTTAAATATATTCGAACGCAGGTTGTGCAGTTACATGAAAGGATCAGTTTTCGAAAAATGTCTGAAAAAACTCAATGTGACTTCCTATTACGAATCATGTTTAAAGGATATTTGCGAGTGCCCACCTGGTGATCATCAATGCCATTGTGAATCTTTTAATAATTACGTTCGTGATTGTAGAGTTCTTGGAATTCTTTTGCCGCGCTGGAGAAAGTCTTTGGGATGTGGAATATGAAAAGAAATAGATATAGAATTCCTTCAACTAATTCATGTATAAATAATTCCGCTTCGACTTTTCTTAAAAGCTTTTTTGATACAGGCCAGAAGATACAATTTTATTCATTTTTCTTATTAAAACTATGTAAATAAAAATATAACATAAATAAAAATAAATTTTTTAAATTTAAAAAAAAACATTTGGAAATTATTTTATTTTCATCAAATACGATTTACCTTTTCTCAACCTAAATCGATTTCTTTGAAATCTAACAAAAAAGTAATTATTGTCATCAACAGATAAAGATTTATATAATAATTTTGTCAGGTTCAAAAACCACTTTAAAAATTATTTCTAGATAAAAGTTTTTAAATCCTTGTCAAAAAAATTCTGAAGTCAAAAAGTAACTACTAATAAATTGTACTGATTCATCAAGCAAATCATTCTTTTTACAATAAATTTACAAAATATAATAAATATAATATTAAAATAATAAATTAACATAAATTACGAGTATGAATTGCTAATACATTTAACAGTGCATGTCACTTTTATGCAGAAATATAAGCACTTAACTATTCTGTACAATCAATGTAGCCGGAACTCCATTTCACACAATACACCTTTTTTATCATTTCCCTAAAACAAAAAGAAAAAGAATCACAATGCCCAGTGCAGCAATGCGCGCGATCGTTTAGCGCGGGAGTTCATTTTACACGAAGGAAAATCGACAGTTGCCTCGGTCGAATTGCACTCGTCGAAACGACGGGGGCGTCGATTGGCTCTCCCTCTTGGAAAAGGAGCTTCATATCCCAGAGTGGTAAATTGTATCAAAGTGCCACTCGAGAGCCGGCCGCGCCGCGCGTACGCGAGCCTCAAGTGCCTCCGCTATCGTAAAAATCTTTCATCGAAAAGCGGCAGAAACGATTAGTCCTGCGCTATGCCCATTTTCTCTGCTTCTGACGTTTTGTGCGTCGTTTTTCGTATAATTTCGCTCGGTCATACGCTGCTTTTTGAACCTTTAATTCTTTTTTTAAAGGCTTGAGCTTCTTGAAAAATCGTAACTATCTTTGATGGAAAAATTCTTTTTCGAATACTGAAGAATGACGCGTTTCAATGCTTGAGAGAATTGTCGTTTTAATCATTTTATTGTTAAAAAATACATAGTTTTTATTTCAAATTGAAGCATTGACTGTTTGTGAATCGAGAAAAACAATTTTTCTGAATTCAGAAAAAACGAGCGCCAATCAAATTTTCCAAAGTATTGTGAAGAAATGAACGAATTGAGTTACGTATCAATATTTACTTTTCAACAAAATACTATAAAAAAATAGATATTTTCTAGGTTGAAAAATAAATATTTTCTGTCAGAATTTTTATACAAGGAAAATTTCATTGCTCTTAAAAAATAAAAACAAAAATTTTTTTCGATATTTATATCAGACACAATTTGTTCTCTTATTTCGTGTTATAAAGATTACTTTATATTCTATCTCGTAAATTAATTAAGGAATTCATTTCGAAAATTGGCCAAAACATCGTAAAAATTCAATTTAACGCAACCCCTTCCTTTACCCGGAACAACCTTCTCTAAAAAAAAAAGCAATAGACTCACAGCGTCGTTTCGACTGCGTTATTTTAACCCTCTGCGAAATGCTCGAGCTTCCGCGCAAACAAATGATTCATTCATCTCCAGGCTGACGTGCAGCTCTCGCTCGCTAAAATAAATAACAATTTTCAGCGGCTGTCAATCGACACATTATTTACGTCACTCCGCTGATAATACATCAATTTCAATCCTCGTCTTTTTCCTTCTCATTCAAGCCTCCATATCTCCGTCGCAACTGCACTCTACTTCTTTCACGCGGCAAATGCACAGCGACGCCATACAGCAGAGCTGCCTCTCTCTCACTTTCTCTCTTTAGCTGTCCTCTGCATTCGCGTCTCGTCCAAGGGAATCCACCTTAAATGGGCCGCGTGAAATACCGCGTGGCTCGCGCGTATATATCAGCCATTCAGCGCGTCTTTCATTTCTCGCTGTACTTGGCGGGCCCTCTCATTCACGCCGCCTCTGTGTATATATGTATATTGCGTTTTTCCGCCGCTAGAGTATTGCTGCCCTAGCCAAGAGCAATTTGATCTACGTGACCTCGCCTCCCTCCCTTTCTCTACCCCTCTTCTGTCCATATATCGTCTGCACCTGCCTCCCCGTTTCTCTCTCCTCGACGACTTGTAGATTTTTTGCGGTGCGGCCCTGTCTCTCTGTGTGTGTGTGTCCATCCATCCTCGTAATTTTCGCTCGGCAAAATTTTTTCCCTCCCCTTTATTCGTCCGGAAACATTTAAATCTTCGTCCGCGCGCGTGCGGTCGTTCCTTTTTTTCCGTTCCCTTCGGCAATCACTTTACCCCTCCCCCACATTCCCCCCCCAGTCTCTCTCTTTATCATTCTTTGTCGCTGTCCGCGTACCTCATGTAGATCGTCGGTCGTGAATTTTTTCCTTCTTTCGCTCTCGTTATAATACGGATTTTTTGCTCCCCGCCGTCGCGACGACAAATTCCGACGGCGCGTTTTTCCCCGCTCAATGCTGGGACAGCGTGTATAATCACTCGTTTATTACGCGACGTTTTTCATCTGTTCGGCAAGGCGCGATTAAAACGAGCGGGGACTGAACGCGTTATATATGCACACCTTCCTCTGAGCCATGTATGTGTGTGCGCGCGCGTCTGTGTGTGTACACACGTGCATCCGGAGACGAAGCGAGCTGAAATTATACGGACGAAAGAAAAAAGGTGCGGAAAGATAGATGGAAGGTGGATATAGGGGATGGCTGCACGTTTTAACGCACACGTTCGCACGTGGCTTCCACTCTTTCCAGTCTCTCTCTTTTTCGCTTTCTCTCTCTCTCCCCCTCTCTTTCTCTCTCTCGTTGCGAGGAGATTTTTCCGATCAATGACGGAGCGGACAGATCGCGCAAAAAACTGAAGCTGATGTATTCGCGCTTGCGCTTTTGACGCGGCCCAGTGTTTTATGGCTGTCAGCGAGGAGTATATACAGGCCGTAAGGCGATTATGCACGCACGACAGGAAGAGGGAGTATAGGATGCGAAAATTTTAACAATTAAAATGTTTTATTACACGAGTACGATCGCGCGCTCGGCCGTTTCGTCAACGGTATAATATCTCGGGAGCTCGAATTTATGGCGCGCGGGAGCATCGGACGCGAGCGCGGATTATGAGGAGGAATTTTAATTGTTTCAGAGCGGTAATCCCGTTTGTTTCGCCTGCGAAAGCAGATTCTTTTTAGAGGAATAACGTTTTCATTTATTCGTCAGCGGCCTGTAAACGCGGATTCTGCGCGCGCGGAATTGTTTGCCGGCCCGGCCTGGACGAGCGAGCCAAGAGCTTTGCGAAATTATTTCCTGCTAATTAACGCGCGTACGTGAGATGGCATTTGTCTATTTTGCATTTCGCGTCGCCCTGAAATAATTGTAATTATACTCGTCTGGTCATTTAATGAGAATGCTTTTGGAAAATACATTTTTAGAGTAATGAATTTGTTTAATATTAGATTTAAGCTATGTTTCATTATAATATACTATAGTTATTTTTTCATTTAAGGGGTCTAGCTCATATTAAATTCTTGAAATATAAATAAAATATTTTTTAATTTAAAAAATAGTAGAATGTAATTTTAATTAAAACAATATTTTATTCTACTGTATGTACTCTGAGGGAAGAATCTTTAGAGTAAGTAATCGCAATACTGGACAGTAAAGCTGCTAGAGACTGGAAAAATTGAATAAATTACTATACCCTATAGGAAAGGCAGTTCGATAAATTTTATAACATGGATCGTAAATTTTTCTACACTTGTAGTAAAATTTTCTATAAAATATAGTAATTATTTAGATTGTTCCAACCTGTGGGGACTTTATTCTTTTGTATGGTAATTTTTCCAAAGATCTTTCTTTCAGTGTATATTATTCATCATTTTGCCACATTTTATTAGTCTATATTGCGTTTTGATACTACTCACTTTTAAAAATCTTTTATTCGTTTTTCTTTGTCCTCTTGCCACAGGTTTTTGAGAAACTGGCGCTTTTGACGTATGGATTACTTTTTCGAAAAAAATCAATATTTAATTTGAGTTCAAAAGAAGATAAAAGATGTTTGTAGAAAAATGTTGAACAACCTCATTAAATTTTTTGTAAAAATGAACACATATCTATATTTGGATATTCTCCAAATTCTTTTATGAAGACATTTTTTAAGTTCTATAAATACTCGAAGTTTAATTATTAAGCGAACTTTGTGTAAAGTATTCACTTTTAAATATATTATTACTATTACCTTGCAATAGTTCTTTATTAATTTTTTTTTTTTCTTTTTGAAAAAAAGTAATTTATAGCATTTGTGTTTCTATTCGTCAGAATAGAAGTTTGCATAAATTGATGAGCCAGTTAGTTCAAATAACTATGGAAAGTGGGTATAAAAGCCAGAATTCAAGGATTCTACGGCGAGCAGTATTAGAGATTTAGAGCACAACATATGCCACTCAAATATGCTGAAATGATATCTGATACGTATATAGTAAATTTAAAAATTTTATGTTAATTGACATTATATTCCTTCTATTTCTGAAAGTAAAACATATTTTGTTTCTTTTTAGTTCGTTCAACTATCAGGCTGGCTCTTGTATATCACTATAATTATTTGTTTGGACTAAAGATTAATTTTTCGAAAGATTGAAAAGTTATATAAGTTATAAAGTAGACATTCGATTAATAATTTATTAAACTTAATCTTTTTATCATATTACTATTTGTTTTAGCTAAAGTGAACATTCAAGTAGCAAAATCCGTATGTGCCCGGACACTCAAATATTAATTTAATCTTTCCCAAACCAATAGATCAAATTTCATAACTTCAATCAAATAAAATTCCCACTCAACCAATAACGAAATACATTCTAAATAAAACAGAAATTTAAAATTGCGAACCGAATTTCTCAGCAACCCAAAACTACACCTCCATTCGTCAATTTAAAAGTTCGACATGCACTTGTCCCGAATAAACGTGCCCCGAACGCAGCCATGCATCTCGAAACA
>JAPYZB010001309.1:0-14974 GCA_030522745.1 Eupelmus kiefferi | reverse complement strand
TGGGTGTATGTTTTACCAAGTTATTAAAATTTTAATTTCATCGCCGTAATTTTAGATAAAACTAGAATATAAAAATAAATATTATCTCGAATAAACCAAAGTATTAAAAGTCTAAGAAATCGTTTTAATAAATATTCTAGGAGAAGAAACTTTATGCAACCTTTTCCATTACTGAATAAAGTATTTTTATGATAAAAAATTTATTTTCTTTTGTATTTTGTATGCAGTACTTTAGAGCAATCGCCAAGAATTTCTTTAAAGCGCACTTTAAATCCATTATATTCTTTTGCTTTTCTTCTTTACCATGATTTTTTCAAAAATTTTAATGAACCCATTCCTTCTTTTTCTTAACCATTAAAAACAGTAAAAATTTTATAAAACTATAGTAAAATGGTTAAGAAGAGTAAAAGCTACATCACCTGCAACAAAATAATTATTATCCATTCAAAAAAATTAATCCGCTTAACTTTCGTTAACCGCAAGTCTCGTTCTTCTATGCCTTTTAAATCGAGAAATGAAGCTTTTACTTAATTAGAATTTTTTTACCATACTAGCGCACAAGTCAAACTCGATTTTTCAGCTCAACCTCATTTCCTATGCACTTACTTTCATATATGCACAATACACAAAAGATTATATTCAGACGTGAAAGTTATAATCAAGGCCGAAAAAAATGCTCCACTTTAATAACCTCCTATGAATCCGGAAAATCTAATTTCTATTTCATACGCTGCCATACACCAACAGATTACGTGAAATACTAAAATTAAATCAAATACCCAAATAGAATCTCTTAGCCCATTCGGTTCATTAAAAAACTTTACTCCACGTAAACACTTTCCTTTAAAACGATATTCCACGCGACATCACAATGCACGCTTCAAAACTCCTAAATTCTCGTAAGACCATCCCGATGTTTTTCCCGGGACTTCGTATTTTCAACGTACATAAAACTTACGTTTATGGCGCACTTTAGCTTCACCGTCACTCCAGCGTATCTTTTGCAATATAGCCCACCCGCCGAAACTTGTCCCTAATATATAAAGCTAGACGAGGCTAGAATACGTATGAGTATATGCACACTTGTGTAAATAACTTTTCTTCCGCATAGTATTTGTCAAATGTTTTTTGCGGTCATTTTTTGCGCAGCAGAAGAAGAGCAAAAGTGGGCCATAGAGCGACTATTTCTGCGCGGTCGCTTGAGCGAATCAATGAATTGACGCGCGAAATTTATGGGCTGAATTTTAAGCGCCACCGCTGCATATTTTAAGGGTAGATTGGACATTAATAGGGTGGAGCGCCGTTGTTGTGTGACGGTTTTTTAATTGAAGGCGCGTGATTTTTTAAGAGGGATATACTTGGTGATTGAACGATTTTCAAAGTAATTGTTGGGTGGATAAGTTTTAGTTTTTGGTATCTGATTTAAGATTATATTAACAAAGGTTTTTTATTAAATTATGATGTAGTATAATATGCATTAGTTCACCTTGATTTATAATCAATGATTCTTTAAAGGATATAATGGAAAAACGACTTAATTGCAACACCTTTATATATTTTTTAGCGAATTAACATTTTTTAGGTTTTGGAACCAGAAGAAAATTATCAATAATCCACCAAATTATTTTGCTGTCCCAGCATCATTTTTCCCTATAATACTGTAAATAAAATAGTAAACAATTTTAATCTGTTTACTTTTGCATAAAATAACAGTTTGATTCAATTCAACAAAACTTACTTTACAAACCCACTGAATAATCAGCGCACAATCCCATTGTCTCCTCTTACGCCATTCCAAATTGTATAATGGCATGAATACACCAATGACACACCAAAGTTATCAAATCAAAAAATAACAACTAACTCAAAGTCTAACAAAAAAAAAAACACTTCATTAATCTATTATTACTACAATGATTTGCAGAAGTCATGGTGGAGTATCAACGAGGGCTTCCGAGGATCACGCTTCCATTGCCGTCGAGGAAGGAGAAATGCATGTTCACGCTGAAGCCGATCACGCAGACGATCGGCGATTTTATGGATATCATAAAGCAGGAGGATCCAGCTGTCACCGATGCGCATATAACCACGATAGGTGCGAGCCGAATCCTGCTTACTTTTACGTAGTTTGATATAATTTTTATCTCACAGTCTTGATTATTACTGTACTTGTAGCTTTTTTTTTATCGATACTTACTTGAAAGTTGGAGAAGCGTTACAAAGCTTTGATGACTTCTCGAGGAGCTACTAACTTTCATTGAGAGCTTTTGAGCCTGGGAAGATTGAGTTTTCTTCCGTGATGTTAAAGTAGAGCAAAGATTTTGAAAATATTCAAAAGAGTTTCGTTTCTTGACTAATTAGTTAGAAGTTTAGATGCTTTGTTTAAATTGAATTAAAATTTTTGTTTTTTAACGCTTGATAAAATTTTATTATTGAAATAATTTGGTTTTTTTTACAGACGGTATCAGAATGGGTGCTACTAATAGGATAGAAACGTTATTGATGGACGATTTTAAATTAGTCATAAATGGAAATATTTATCCAGTTTCACCTCCAATACACATAGAGCAACCTAAGGTATTTGTTTATTCTAATTAAGTTAAATTTAAAACCCGTGAACCTATACAAAAAAATACAGATTCAACACAAAAGAAATTTACTGTTATTGAAATATTATATTAATTAAATTGTTTTTCTCATGAATTTCAATCTTAAATAATTTTGTACTGGTATTTCTTAGGAGAATTTAAGGCAACTGCGAGATGTGCAGGCATTAGTTTGTAAACTTTACGAGACTTTTAATGCCCGAGAATATCACGCCGAATTGGAACGAGATATAATGTTGCAGTTAGAAGAAGTGCAAATAGAATTGGAGCCGCTGGAGCAAGTATGCATTTAAAATTAATTCAAGAAATTTAAAATATTAATATATATGAACGTTCTATTTCATTGTGAACCTAACTATTTAGATTATTTATTTTGCATTTTAATTATCGAAATCTTAAGACAAAAAATTTTGTCGAAATCTAAAGCTTGTTTAAAAAAAGATTTCTCAAACCTTCTCATTTAATAATTAAGTGCTTTAGGTATTTTTTATATTATGCACTGCCTATTAAAATCGTTGAACAACATAAATCTAAGAAGAACAGTTTGTATCGTTTTAACTGAAGCATCTACAAACCTATGTTTTATTAAAAAACGTTTACATTTCAATAGAAAAATTTGTAACGACTAATTTATCATATTTTTGTTAACATTAAAGTTATAAACATATTAATAATTATTATTAAGTATTATTAAGTTTTATTTTTTACTTATTTTAACTTCCACCACAGAAATTCAAAACCGATGCGTAAAAGAAAAAAAATTAAAACCCACCCTTCTAAACTAATGCTTCCAATTCTCAAATCACCTGTTTACATCTTAGATGAAAATAGAGATCGAGAAGGCAGCCGAGCGGCGATCAAAGATGTCCTCCTGGGGCGTCCTCGTTTTGATGTCCATCCAATTTGGCTGTTTAGCGCGACTCACCTGGTGGGAATACTCGTGGGATATTATGGAGCCCGTCACGTACTTCGTCACATACGCGACGGCCATGGGCTGCTACATATATTTTCTCTTGACTAGACAGGTGAGGAGACAAAATTTATTTGCAAGCCTCAATGCGAAACTACCGACTGGAAGTGCGCTCGTTTATTTTTTTTTACTGGCGCATTGGGATAAGTGTGATAATGAATTTTGTATGCAGTAAATTTTGGCACTATTACGTTTTATCATATTGCTATAGGGATTGTTAATACTTATTTAATTATTACACTTATCTTACTGTAGTTGATTATTAGTGACTTATAATTAATATTTATATAAAAAATTTTCTAAGAATAATGAGTAATTAAGTATATGACTTTACCATACGAATCCGTATTCTATCATTTCGAATGAAACTTCAAATTTTAAGTGCTTTTATTTACTAATGTTATTTGTGAAAAGCGATAAAATTGCTGATTACGTATTAACAGATTTTATGATCAAACATAAATTATTTGATAAAGATAATAATTAATTTGTAAAAATAAAAAAGTTTAGCTTACTCTAGAAAGATGGTTAAAATCTTGATAGTAATTTCACTTTTCATACTATGAAAAGACTATATATTTTGGCTATTATCTGCCTTATTAACCAAACTATTAAAAGACCATTACAAGGAAATTGAATAAAACAATTTCTATTAGGAAAGATGTTTATTTTTCTTAAGAGTACATATACTACATATATGTGTAAGATTTTATAAATAAAAAATCTTTTGCTATATTCATCAGAAAACATAAAAACATGTGTACATAACATTCTGCGATAGAAAAAAGTTTTATTTCTATATGCACAACATGACCAAAAATAACGATGCACTTATATTTTCCATTATAATTTTTATAAAAATCTCTCTAATTTGACAAAAGTTAAAACAAACAAATATAAGCTACCAAATAATAAATAATAAAGTGTGTGCGGGTGATTAGAAAATATGTTTATAAATAATTTTGTTTATTTGCTTTACGTTTGAAGGAACAGGTAAGAAATCATTTATATTATAGCAGTTCAGAACAGCTTATTTACTTTTTAAATATTTTCAATACTTTGAAGTATATCATTCTTAAAATTACAAACTCAACTAAAATTGTTATATTTATTTTAAAAAAATTAAATTTAGATGTAGTAGGTCGAATTAGGTCAAATCTGGACATTACTCATTTTTTATTTCTTATTAATGAATTAAAAACATAAATTATTTATTGTTAAAATTATTATTAATTGTTTAAAGTTTTATGAAATTTTACTTTAATTGATTAGTAAAAAAGTATGAATTGTAACACTTATGATTTGAACTTTTTGAAATACTTACGTTACTTTTATTAAAAGAAATACACTATTCATTGAAAAGATATGTTACATTGGTAAATAATATTTTAGTTTTTTACTAAAGCATAATACTGATAATAAACAATTACCAGCATCTAAACATTGAATAATAATATAAATGATTACACAAGTGTTCTTTAAATTCTACGTCAGCTGACCTGATTCGCCCCTAGCAAGACAAACAAGTTTAATACAATAGCTCATGTCTTTTTTGTCAGTGTCTGCATTTCGTAGTATGTAGCTCATTTAGCTAAAGGCGGCCCTGTTCACCCGCACCCACCTTATACTCTGTCTATATACAACTGCACGTTTGAAATTGTACATTTTTTTGACAGAAACATTCAACACTATATCACCAGTGTGATAATAAACGAATTCATTTCACCGGGACACATGTCAATATTTAAAAACGATTCGTTAATCTGAATTCTTGTAGAATGTTAAGGTCGTGAATACAAAATAATAAGTGCATTACAAATACAGTTTAGGTACTTAAATAAAGATATCAAAATTATTTAAACATTTGTTCCGGTGGGAAAATTTTTTTACCTTTGTCATTCAGTTTTTATAGCATATCATTGCTTCATAAGAATAACGTTGAAGATAAGTCTAGAATTTATCCAATAATCTTGGTAAGTTCTCCTCGGTCAGGTATCCATAAAATGTCCAAAAATTTTTCTACAACAAAAACTTGAAATTAATATCATATTAATAAAAATGCACTACTTGTAACACAACATAATTCATTATATACACAACTTTATCGTTACTTACATTGTTAAATTCGCTTTATGTGGAAATTTATCATTTTGATTTGTACAATAATTTAAGGATTTTTGTTCTTAATGTGTTGATATAAAATTGAATATTTGCTTTTGAATAATTTTTTATAATGTTATATTTTGTTTGTTGTGGAGTAAACAATTTTCCATTTTAAAAAATTGTAAACATCTTTAAGAATATAAATTTTTATGTTCTTATAAAGTAGCCTTTATAGCAGATCAATGTGCTTATTAGAAAATAAAAAAAAAACAGTTATAATATTAGGCGCCACCTAGTTTAGTGTAATATTTTTCAATTTAGTGTAGGATTGGCTTAGTATCCAAAAAAGTAAAATATAGTAATATGCGTTTAAATTGTTTAAAAATATTTATAAGTATACGGATCTATTTAATTATTTACTTTCAAATATTCAATAAAACGCAATGTTTTGGCTAAGCTGTACCCAAAATATACATAGTTGTTATCATTACTTATGTAACTTATAAGAAACTAAGAAAATTGATAATAAAACCTTCAAATAAGCATTTAGCAAAAGTCATGTATTTCAAAAGCTTAGAATGCACCAAAGCAAATTTTTCCAAATTCGATAACTGATTCCTCAGAATCTTAATCACGCTCGCACAAAATTTTCGGCTCAAAATAACCCAGCGTGATACCCAAAGCCATCCCCACAAACCCCCCCAAAAAAATCAAACAACTAATCTCATCTCACCCCACAGGAATACATGCTACCCGAGGTCTTCCGACGCGAGCACCTAATCGGCCTGCACAGGAAGGCCAAGAAGATCGGCTTCGACCTCGTGCGCTACAACATGCTCAAAGACGAGGCGTACGAGCTCGAGACGATGCTAAAGGTGATCCGGGGCCCGCTCCACATCCACCAGTGCAACGTCGAGCAGAAGCGCCGCGAGCGGCTAGAAAAGTTCCGCAAAGACACGTCCAGCAGCTCCAGCAGCTCCAGTTCAAAGTCGCGCTCGCCGAGCTCATCGCCGAGCCCCAGCCCCGAGCGCGACCCAACGAAAAAGGAACAAAAAGAAGCGGCAGCCGTCAGGTCTAAGGAGGAGATGCTGCAAGACGGTACGAAGAAGGGACCCCATCCGTAGGCTGTGATTACGAATTAATTGCGATTAACGAGCGAAAGAGAAAGAGAGAGAGAGAGAGGAGAAATAAGAGCGAGATTTAGCGAAGGCTGCGGGCGCGGATTAGGGAGATAAGTCGCCGGACCTTTGATTTATCTGCCCCCGAGGGTGGCCGGCTTAATTGTTTTAGGCCGAGATTGAAGTTTATTAGGCTGCGAGTTCAATTAGCTTCTTTTTTATTTCGTCCGAGTGCTTGGATGGTAAATACAATAAATGGGTTTATCGATGAGTAGGTTTTATGAAATGAAGAAAACTTGAATGAAAGTATCGGCTTATTTTGTAAAGAGTTTTCGTTCACGAACTTTGTATAGACATCGACGAGTAATCGAATTTATCATTGTGTAATCGATCGTTTAAGCGCCCGCTCATAAAATCTGACACAGAAAAATAAAAAGAACGAAATCGAATAGTCTAATAATTGAAGAGGTTTTTGAGTAATGATAAAGGTCCAATCCCTGACTACTATAAGTTGAATGGAACTATATTAACGACTGAGCCCACGAATTGGGTTTGCAGCTTTTTTAAATCGACTTATTTTACAATTTTTACAATTTGTTCATTATAAACGTTTTTTTACCATATTTGAATATTAAAGTCATTTTTTTTAGTAATTTTTATGTTTAGAACCAAATACAGTATATTTCTATACTTTCTTACTTGATAATTGCAAGTGGTCTTATGCTTTAAGACAAATATATTGCAATAAACAGCATCTTTCTTTGATATGTTATAAGAATTGCAAATAAAAAAGAATTTTTAATAGCGAAAAAATACTAAAATGGAATACTAAATATTGTAATTGTTACATATATATTTTACAAAAGAATATACAATTATTGCAGAATAGATACAAATTTTGAAAATTGTAAAATAATTTGTTCAGAAAATAATTTGATCAAAACAAAAATTACAGTTGGTAGAATAGATTTAAATGCAGGTTGTACTCTTGTATTTCTCTTACAAGAGACTTAGGAAATAAAAAAATCACATTGGACGAGTACGTTTGTATGTACTTAAATACGTCTTATTTCAATGAAAATATTGAATTCGATATACATATTTTATATAATTATTATTGTCATAAATTGATTAATTTATAATATATTCTCCAAATGAGCTGTAACTTGCTTCCTGTAAAAAATACTGTATTTGACTCTTTTTTTTATGGTTAAATAAGAATCCACGTGATTAATTATTGTGATCACAGAAATCCCAACGAAAGCTTCAGAAAAATGTTACATATGATTTCAACTTATTGTTGAATAGAAAATAGAATATGTAATATTCATGTTTCCCGTATATTCGTGGTAGAAATATTTTCGTGAGAGAAATTGTAAAAAAAAATAAAATAAAATCTGCACAAGTTTTGCAAAAATCAAGAGAATTTAACCGTTTTCCATTCATTTCATCAATTTTTACTGTTTTCATTTTATTTTATTTATAATTCATGTATACTAAAAATCATATATGCTTATATTTATTACAAATGAAACCCATGCTTCATCTTAATTTATTTGTCATTCTATTTAATAGCTTGCAACAAATTAGTAATCTCAACTTATTAAGAATAACTATTTTTTTTTATAAAAAATTATGCATAAAATATATCTATTTACAAGATATGTAAAATTTGTTGCACATTAAATTTATGATATTTGTCTCACGTAAATATTTCGACCAGGATAGTAAAAGAATCTCCGAATTGTATTCGTGACACGCACACTCCTTGCCAACGATCCTAGAGAGTATATATAAAAAAGTTAATAAAGAAGTAAATTTTACAAACGACGAATGCTTATAAAAGAGCGAAAGTAAAGAATAACGACAGTATAAAAAAAATGCTATTGCGAACTTACGAATTCGTGTTTGTCGTGAATTATTCGTCACTGGAACGTTTGATGTCTAGGACCAGGACTTTTCGTTCTAAACGTCACAAAGTCAGTAGCGTTATAAGAAAAGGAAGTAATTATTGTGAGGTCTTCATTACCGTCGTTCAGATATAAACGTGAAAAAAAATACTTGTTATTGGAACGTGTACGTTTTAATATTGACATGAATAATAATATAGATTATAAATTAAGTATCTGACATATTTTTCATTTAAAAATTTGACAATGATTCAGCAACAAAATATTTTCTTTATAAACAGTTGTTAATGGATTAACTTATGTATTGTTTTTTTTTCAAAAAAGAAATTTGCATTAAATAAATTTTAATTATCACTCATTATGACGTTCACGTATGACGGTAATGATAACCAATTATCGTGATGACATGTACCTTAAATCAGTGATGGATTATTTGAGCACTGTAGGAGATCCTATATTTAAATTAAGAATTTAAACTAAGACTCTGTAGAGACGAGACTATTAAAAAACAACAAATTAGTGTTGTTTCTCAGTGTACAGATCGGTGCTCATATGATATTTGAGATTCCTATGTTCCGTAAAATCAAAATCCAAAAGTATGCTGTATTTTTTTTCTTAAAATACAAAATTTAGATATAAATGATTTTCAACAAACTATTTTATGTAATACTTAATTTACAGTATTTATTTACAGTGCTATATATATAGTTACGATTGCAATTTTATTTTATTTTTAAATTGCTTTTATAGGAAAGTTTTTATTACTAACATGTTAATTGATTTATTATTAAATTAAATCTAAAAGAATAATATCAGAGAAAGAAACTAAACTTAAGATAAAATGTATTAAAAAAGTACAGCACAATTATGAATTTTGATTATAGTTAAATGAATCTCCATACTCCACTTCGATAAGGCATAAGGAAATACGTACTTCATCTTTATTTTATTGTAAATGGAAATATAATATAATTTTTATATTCCGTAAGTGTGCTGAGTGTGCTGAGTGTGATAACACTATAAATTGTTATAATGATTGACACTAATTAAGAAAAAAAAACATACAAAATATATCTAGGTTGATAACGAAAAAATTTGCGTACTATCGAATTTTATTCACTAGACCTACATTTATAGAGCTTTTTTTGACGAAGTGTAAATAACGTATACTACATGACTAACATATACTTCACTAACTTTGCATTGCCTTAGCATGAAGAATGCATACTTTTTTTATAAAAACGCACGTTACACTTATATGACAACTCATGTAGCTTTTAATTCATTATCATCTCATTGATCGGCTAAAACCCTGATCTTGTAATTTATTTAACTCTAACAAAAATTAATCAAAACACGAGCTTGAGCAATCACATATAAAAATTCCCGCGAAATTCCCGACTTATTCCCCAAGCTTTTAATCTTACAAAATACTATTTCTTCTAATCTAGATAATTCGCATTTACGATTAACACAAAAATTTAGCGACGAATACGAAGGCTTCCTTATCTAGATAATCGAAAGTATAAACTTTAACTTACAAAAAATAAAAACGTAAAAATTTATGCGTTATATAGACGCAATTTTCCTATGTAAGAATTTTACAACGCTTTTTGCACGCATATAGATAACAAGAAACTTTACTAACTCAACTTCATACCTTGAAACTACTCTTAGGACTTTCGAATTAAAGGGCGAAAATGCTCTATAGAGGTATATATGAGAATAAAAAATGATACTGTACGAGTTATGCCAGAAAATTTAGGATTAGGATATTTTTAGGTAAAGTTTTAAAACTTATACGAAATATTTAAAAAACAGACTTCTATATAGTTATTGCTATAATCAAATTTTTCTCTCAAATACTCGTAGATAAAAAAAAAAATTCTCTTAGAACTTTCATCCGTCCGCCAAGCGGCTTGTCTAATTTTTCGCATTTCAAAATATACGTAAAGGCTCTGAAAGTTAATATCTTTAATTTCTAAAAGTTTTCATGTTTTATATTTTTAATTATTTAATTCATGATCATCTCTAATATGTACTAATTAAATACGTAGATGGCAAATCACATAGCCTAAATTCCGATAGTGCAAAAAAAATTATATAGCATGAAATTCTAGAAAAATCACAATATTTAAAAGTTTCAGCACTACGTATAACTATGACTCTAAAATTGGATTAATCTCGCGCTCGTTTTCGTGCCAATTTTTAAACTAAAGTTTATTCAACTTGATGAATGATCTGACTACATCACGATAAACCAATTTTACGTGATAAAAAGTATACAATATTATAAAATAATAGTATTGAAAAATGTTGATTTGAAAATAATGTTGTGAATATCAATTTTTTATAAGTACATAAAATTTATAAACATAATTTATAAAAAAATTGATGTGAGCAAAAGTAAAATTACAACAATTTTTTTAATTTAAGAAATAATGCTTCAATTTTTTAAAATTTAACGAAAAGTTTAACGTCGAAACGGCATTTGTTCGTAAAGATTTCAATTTAAAACAATGCAATTTAATACTAAGATTAAATCAATATAGAATATCTATCTGAAATTATCGAAGATACCACTAAAATCTAGAGTAACTTTTATGAAATTCAAATACTATATACTAGTTACATCTCATAAATCACCTATTTATATTATTCTAAAATAAAATTGTTTATCCAAACGTTTTTTACAATCTATATGAATTAAATTTCCAATAAATACTGTAAATATAAATCTGAATTTTATTGATTACCAGCATTGATTGTAAGTCATAAGTGAACTAAATAAATTAGTGCGATCTTTAATGTTACACTACTTTCTGAGCTTATCAACGAATGCCTAAATAAACTTCGTTGTACTTCAGGTTATTAAAACTTCGTCACGTATTTTTGATCATGCGTATAATGTAAATATGATAATTATGTAAGTGGAAACTACAAATTTTCGTTAGAATTAATTTCTGCTATTGTGTACAGAAAATGATCAAATTTATCATACAAAAGTCTCTTAAGTAATTAAAACTGTGGATTGTCGTAGAATGTTGAATGTTTTTCATTGTGGGATAAACTTTAAACTAAACTTATATTACAAAATTTATTATCATCTAGGAAGTCGGTAAAATTCGCAAAATACAGTATCAAATATTTTTTAATAGATAAATATTTCAAATTAAAATAAAAATTACAATTAAAATTCGAAAAATTATTTCGTCATGCTCTTGCATTATTAATATCACAATTCTATAAAAATTAAAGAAAACAAGCTTTTTATACTTGTTAAACGTTGAACGTCTACAATACTGCAATTTGTTAAATGTGAATTTTCTGTAAATTTCTTATTTTATTTATTAAATTAAATAATAAAGGACGAAGACCGTAAAACGGTTGTAAATGATGCTCATAAGGTTTTTAAAATTTAGACATGATCAATTATTACATAAAAGAGAACGTAACACTAACCATTGAATCAAAGTTAATATTATCTTATGTCTACCTTTTTTAAGTGTATTTATAATTTAATATGTATAAATATTTATTTAAAATTCGAGGATATTTAGAAACGATCGTGCCGAAATGATTTTACGTTATGTTTCTGCATGTAAATAGTTTTAAATAAATACATATTTATTCAAACTCTTTGCTTATTTATATTATAATACTTCCTAACACGTATTATTTAAGTTATGGTTGGGTTTGGGTACTCACACGCTGTAACTGAAAACGTTACATGTATAAGTATGTAATTATATATTTAAAACATGAATACATTTTTATTTCGAAAAGTAAAGGTTGATGATATTAAAAGAAAAACATTTTTACTTTAAATAGCTTTAATTTCAAAGGTAAATAAAGTTTTGATACATTTATATTACGTTATTTAAAATTGTTATAATTCTATTACCAGTTATTCTATATTGAAATTATAAAAAAAAATTGATTAATTATTTTTATTTTTATTACTCGAGTATATGTAATTCTTAAATCAAATTTAAATCAAACTTAATTAACTACGCTAGTCATTGAAATTTTGAAAAAAGACTTCGCGAATCAAGTTGTTACCCACGTGACTTAATATAGGTTAGGTTTCTTAAATGTTTACAATACAGAAAATTTCGCGCCATTTGTGTTTAAGTTTTGTATAGAAGATGTAAAAGTTTCTGTCATTTATATTGCTAATATTTAAATTAATGAAAAATAATATATTTAGATTTTGTAGGTGTTTATGTCAGTATTTGGAAAAAAATTAAAGAAAATCATGTCAATTTCTCTCAACAAACTTAAAAAAAGAACACCACCTGAAGCTGATGAGAAGCCAGCTAAAAAGACTATAGGCAGATTTGATGGATTATCTGAAGAAGAAGTAAAGAAAAATACCCTTAAAGACCTCTTACAGTCAGATTTGGACTTAGTTTTTCTAGGTATTAACCCAAGTCTCATGGCAGCTCATACAGGTAGATACTATGCTGGTCCTGGCAATCACTTTTACAAACTACTTTATGAATCAAAATTAATACCAGAGCCTATAACTTATGAAAATGATGATAGACTGTTAGAATATAGCATAGGTATGACAAATATAGTAGCTAGAGCCACAAGGTCATCAGCAGATCTGAGTAGGTCAGAATTAAAAAAAGGTGCAATGCTCGTGCATGATAAATTAAAGAAGTGTAAGCCTAAAATTGCTGTATTTAATGGCAAATGTATATATGAAGAATTCGATAATAAATATGATAAGAAATCTTTTAAGTTTGGGCTACAACCTCACAAGGTTGGAGATACAGCTCTTTGGGTTGTTCCTTCTAGTAGTGCACGGTGTGCAAACTTTCCAAGAATGCAGGATAAACTACACTTTTATACATCATTAAAGAAATATTTGGCATTTCTAAAAGGTGAAATCGATGAAGTGAATCCTGAGGAGTTTTGTTTTGAAGGTAGGTGTAAACAAGCTATTCCCAGTACGTCAAAAATGTGGAGACGTAAAGGATTATCTGCATTTGCTAATGGTGGGCGAATAGTCAATAAAGAAACAATTTGCATGGATACATCAGAAGAAAATATCTTAGCTATTCCTCGAACTACAGAATTTATATTTAAAACTGTTAAAACGAAAGAAAGTGACTCAGAGAAAGACTCAGGTATTTCTGAAAGTCAAAGTGATAATTCCCAGAAACTATCTCAAGATGATGAAGTAGAGACATATGACAATGATTGCTCTCATCAAAACAATTCTGAATCAAATAAAAGTGATTCTTCTCAATTAAATGAAGCTGAGAATCATGAAAAAAAAGATTTAGGCCAACAAAATAAATTAGGATTAAAGCGAAGGCAACAAAATAAAAAGATTAATGAAAAAAAAGTACTTACAAGAGCTGCTGTAAATGTACCAGGCAAAGAGCGAAGTGAGAGCATTGACTTTGTTAGTTTAATAAAACAGAGATTAAGTAACAAAGCAATGGCAGAGGATGAAAACAAAGAGGAAAGTCACATGAAAGATGAACCAGATAGCTCTGGAAAAGGATTAAAATATACAAATCTACGTTCAAAAAGATTAAAACGTGGTTTCAAAGTACAAAAATTAGATGATACAGAACAAGACAATTAATAGAACAGTATTATTTTAATTTAAGTCAATTTATATTTATATGTATATTTATGCAGTTTAAATAATTTTAAGAACTTGTTTTATACTTGTACAAATGCATGAATAAATTTTTGTGTTAAACAATACAACAATATAATTTTTAACAACTTTTCCTTTAAGAAATAAAAACTATTTTATTTTATATTTAATTAAATAACAAATATAATACTGTTAACTTTAATATTTTTAATTTAAGAATTAATTTATGTTTTTAAATGAAAACAATCCATTTGCAAAAAGCATAGTCATGCTATCTAAAGATAAAAAGAAATAAATAAAAATTTAAAAATTCATTCACGCCAGAGCCACTATCAGCGCATTGTTCTTGGAAAATCTAATCTAATTCGAAAATCTGTATCATTCGCAGCTTGCACACAGTATTTTTATCTTTTAAAAAAACAAAAATGAATTCATATCAGGATTCAACGAGGCAAGACTGAGTTGGGTACTAGAGAACTAGGAAGAGAAGGAGAGAAGGGAAACGCGCGGAATTAGGTAGTCTTTTATGCGCTAACGGTCAAATCAAGCGAATGAGTGCTATTTTAGAGGTATTATAGTCTAGAAACGCGCTGGCCTGGTACATTTATAAGCTGTATATGAAAGTGCCAATTAAACAAAACAGT
>JAPYZB010001308.1:0-14994 GCA_030522745.1 Eupelmus kiefferi | reverse complement strand
CTTCGGCTCGTGCTAGCTCACCTTGACTCGTACTGCAAATTCCACACTCGGTCTAAAAAAGCTCACTTTTAGCCCTTGGTACATAATATACTATTCTGAACAAACACATGGCTTTAATTAAGCTAAAATTTTTGTTGTTGTTTTTTTTTTGTAAATTAAGGAGGTTCTTCTTCGTTTTACTGGCAGGCATTGGGCTTGGGCCTCCGCCGTCACCCAGTAAAAATTAAGGTTGTTATACCGTTAAAATAACTAACAAAGAATTGAATGAAATTTTAACCAGTATTTAGTGATAGTATAAGATAGTCGCAGTTAAAATTTGATAACAATTCAAAGTCTGGGAGCCTAGAAAATCGTATTTTTATTTAACATGCGTTCTTGTGAAAAAATCAAGTTTTTCAACAATACCTTAAGAATTAACTATGTAGTAAAAAGTTATGGTTCGCAGGTCGTGGATATTTTGAAGATGTTAGAAATAAATTTCTTTCTTCATTTTTGCGAACCAAGGTGTTTAGCTTTGAAAATACATTTATTCACATATTTTAGACTTACATAATTGTTCACCTTACACAAGTCTTGAAAAGGGAGGTTTTTAATCCTCCGAAACGTCGACTAAGTAATACGTGAATAAATGTATTTTCAAAGCTAAACACCTTGGTTCGTAAAGATCAAGAAAGAAATTTATTTCCAACACCTTCTAAAGAATTAACATTATGATTTTTACGAAAATTTAACGAGAGGTAAAGAATATTGTCTTCATTATTTATTAGTTCTTATAAAGTATGTACATTCAAATTTTGTGAGAATAGAAAATTGTAAATTTTTAATGAAAATTTGTGAGAATCGTAGATGGCAACGTTGCATCTGTGCTTACCCCAGAAAACTAATAAATTATTATTAATTAACTAATATATTATGATTATTTACAATAGGAACTGAAGTAACTAACTTCATGCAGGTATAACTTCCTTAAAAGATAAAAAAAATATTCTCATAAGAGTCAAACGGTCAAAATTTATGTTGCAATATTGTATATATAATTTTCTTTGAATAAAAAATACCTATTAGAAATAAAGCTTTTATTATGTAACATAGATCACTGATGATGGCAACGTCAGAACAATTACTGATGTGACAGATCCGGCCACTTTACAATCTATCGAGAATTGTAAAATACAAGGTATAAATTTCATAATTTTATCATTATCGACATAAAAAAATGAATATTCATTTACACAAATGTGTTTTCAGCTGAAGGAGATATTTGCAAACTAGCATGGTGCTTATTGAAGACTGATAAATTTAGCATTCCTCTCATATCCGACATGCCACGTTACTAATATTTAATTTTGTGTACGCAGCCTAATATGACTAAATTATTTACTATTTTTTAATTATAAACCAAGGTATAATGGAATAAATACGATAAAAACCATTCATACCGTATACTGACGAATGTTGTAGAAAGTAAAAAAAATTACAAAGAAAATTTTTTTATACGTATTAAGTACAAATAATTTTTTTAATAAAAATAAAAATTAAACTTTTTTTAATTATTTCAATCCTTCTGTCAAAATAAGTAAATTTGTAATTTATGCAACTAATACGTATTATAACTTTTATAAATAAGCATCTTATAAATATATTATCGTTTTAAAAATCTAAAAATTAGCAGCATTCAACAAAATTTTATAAATCTTTGTAATGTTAATAATTAAATCGCGCATTTTAATTCAATAATTTATTCTAAATTTAACCTTATTCAGGCAATAACTCGATAAGCAATTGACAAAACAATAAACTAGTTATCATATCTTAATTTTCATTTTTGCTCACAATCACTCCATCGTGAAACTCACTGCAATTACAGCCCAAAGTAAAAAGAAATCGACACATCATACATCCCTATCGAACAATCAACTCAAAAAAAGAAACCTCCCATTTAGTAAAAAAAAACCAGTCGGTCCGTAAACAATCGCCGAAGCGTCACACTTGCCAGCCTCTATTTAAACAATTCATTAGCCCCGTGTAAAAAAGGCGCGCGTATATATTCCAGTCGGCCGCACTCGCATGGCGAAAAAAAATCTAGAATCAAAGTCAAGGAGCGATTTTTGCTCGTCGTCGTCAGCTCTACTATGTGCGCGTTTATACGTAAATGTATGGGCGAGGAGAGAAAGAGAGAGAGTAGGAAGAGAGAGGGTGGGTAGCTCGCAATTACGGCTTTTGAGTGACAGATGCTGCTCGCCCGCTCGGCAGTAGTCGGAAGATTAAAACAAGTAATCAAAGCCCCGGCGATCGAGCGCTCTCGAGCCCGGGATGGATACGGATGGATGCGCTTGCCTTTCTCTCTCTCTTCTCTCCTCTCCCTCGCTCACTCTGCTGTCACTACCGTCATTTCCATCTTTCGCCGGGTTCCTCTGATGTCTTTTTTCCTTTTCGAAATCCCGTTTTCGGATTATTTCGTGGGCGTTTCTCGGTTGTTAATATAGTAACTTGACGATTTGAGATCGCTAATCAACTGAAGAAATTTATTTATAAATGTGTGAAGAGTATATAAATTCGATAATTTATCAAATTCATTAGAGCTTCAACTTCTTTAAGTTCAGTTTTAATAGTTATTCTCCATTAGAGAAACGTTATTTAAACCTTAAAAATTCACTCATTAATAATGTTTAATTCGAAATCCATATTTCAAACTTCAGAAGCTGACATTAACTGCACTAAATTCTACACTTATAAAATGAAATATTAAAGTAAATCACAAATACACATCCATTAATCTATCCCTAAATTCATACTATCCCTAATCAAAACTAAACCCACTCACGAGAAAATCATCTCCATATATAACATCACCAACCTGCCACCACCCCCTCAAACCCCACTCCACCCCCATCGAGCGTCACTTTTCGCTCTTTATATACATACCGTCCATCCCGACTCTATCAGCCATCATACCATCCTACACACACATCCTCAGTAAGCATAAAATAAATACAAGCGCGGGGTCCTCGAAACCGCAGTGAGCGCAGTTGCGCGCAACCCTCGTCGCCCTGGCTTTGTTACCCCCCGCCCCCTCGCCCTGACGTGAAGGGAGGGAGAGCCTGTTTTAGGTGCGATTTAAGGGTCCCGGGACGCAGCGCTCCGGATTCCTCGGAATAAAGGACTTAGTGGGCCGCACACGAGTCTATTAGGCGCGATTCGGCTCCGGCGAATTTGAACGATGGGATATCTGGGAGTTGATTTTGATGAATTGGTCTTTTATTGGATGGTAGAGCGGATGGGGATTGTTTATTTAGTATGGAGGAGGTTGTGATGTTGGCGGGGCGGGAGAATGTTGACGGGATTAAACTTTTAATAATTTACACTGTTTTAAGATATTATGCCTAAAAGATTAGCGGTTCTAATAATTTTGCACGAATTAAAACTGTTTTGATTTTCTCTATAATCAAATTACTTAAATTTATCAATATTTTAGATGTGGGTTTAAGATATTGAATTAAAAGTTACATTTTTGAAAATGTTAGAATATAAAATTTGATGGTCTTTTAAATATTTATTACTTCATAATAAAGCTTTGTATACAAACGCTGTATTCTACAAAATTTACAAAGTTCTGAAGAATAGATTTTATTTATATTACGAATTTTTCGATAAGATCGGATATCTCTGTTTGTCTTTAATAAAAACGAGTTTACTATAATGATTAAAATAATCATTTTCTTAAAAAAAACTAATTGCTTTACACTCTAAATTTGTGAACTAGCAAACAAATGTTCAATGGAAAATTTTTAAATTTTCAATTGTTTTTGAGAAAACCCTGATCTTACATATACAAAATGTAAACTAGCAAAAAAATGTTCAATGGAAAATTTTTAAATTTTCAATTGTTTTTGAGAAAACCCTAATCTTACATATACAAAATGTATAATTTTGTTTTTTAAAAAAACCTTTAAATTATAACAAAAATTATCTTTATTAAAATTTTTTGTAAAGTTTCTCATAAACCACTGAAAATTTTCAAATCTTTATAGAATACAGTTGTTTATTTGCAACATCTAAAGAGAAGAACTATATTATTTAATTAAACGATTACTTCTTCTAATAGCGATATTCGACTAGTTGTTATAAGGAATGAAATGATAAACAAAATTATTTTGAATATTTTACTACAGAATAATTACACAAGTTTTATTTTTTAATACACTGACATGAACAAAGTGATATGACTATATTACATTTTCGTATTTGCGTCACATTGTTTTGTACGATACTGCGTTATGTAAAAAAATGTGCCGAATCGTCTAATTGCGCCATGACGTATTGCTTAATGCCTTTATTCAAAATTCGTATCTTCTGCATTGTTTTTCTTACAATAAATCTTAAAGAAATCCATAGCATTTATTTTGGTATATGATATTTGAAAAGCATTAAGAATTTTAAACAAATTAATTCATGAAGTTCAAAACAATCATTTTATTAAACTATTTTTCCGGGGGAGGGGGGGGGGAGGTCCGATCATTAGAATGTTTTTTATTTAATGAATATTAATTTAGAAGTTCCACATTTAGAATTGCCTATTTTATTATTTAGAATTAAGAAATAACGAATGTTTATAATTTCGAACAGTAATTATGAGAATGCCAAATCATTAGAAGAAATAAATTTAGAATTTGAAGAAGATTTAATACTTTCTGTTTCAAAAATTTAAATAAATTTTTTAGTAGAATGCTTAAATATACGATATAATATTAGTTTCTTTATTAATTCTAAGCTTTTATGCTTAAAAATGAAAATATTAATTTATTATTATTCTAATTTTTTTAATTCGAAATCGTGAACATTCTAAAATACTTAACTTGCATTATTGATTTTCTGTACCTTAATTGTCGAAAGTATCAACATTCTAAAGTGAATAAATGAACAATGTTAATATGCACACTATTTATATGAATATCGAAATATTTATCCATTAAATAAAAAACATTCTAATAAACGGACCCGCTCATTTTTCCAAATACTTTGTTTAAAAAATTAGATTATGCTAAATGACATTTAACATTTTCTCAATATTTCGAATAATATAAGTTTCAGCTAGATTTTTTTTATTCTAACCAATAACACAATATTTGGATTAGATCAAGTTGGTCGTTTAGCCTCTATGAAATAATGATCACGCGAATTGTAGGCAGCAACCGCTAATTGCTCCCCATAGTGTATACCCTAAATCCGTACACATCCCCGACTGACCGTATAGTGCTTCGAGCCGTAAATAACTCTGTCGCCCGTTAAAGTAGCACGCGCGCTCTCGGCTCTCTTTTAAATGCAAATAGCTTGTGCAATTACATCTTCACTAACTCAATTTTCACTGATAGGGATGAAACATTTTAAGATAACTGTTTCTTAAAATACACACTTTCCAAGTTTGCTGATCAGTAAAATTGGCATATTTATATCAAATTATTGAATAAAGCTACTACCGCGCTTTAAATCTTTATCCGTCGGAAACTAATTAATTTCAAATTAGATACGATTGACTTTAAAATTGAGTTCTTAAAATTCCATGAAAATATCGTCGTTCCTAACAAAGACTAGTACATTTCAAAAACTGTTTGATTTAAATTTGTTATTTATGAATAAAAAGTAAATAAAATTCATTTTTAACTGTTTAAATATGAGAGTTAAAAAATTGCAGTTTTCTAAATGTACTAGTTTTTGTTGGGAGCGACGGTATGTTCATGATATGTTCAATAAGTTGATGACACGTTTTTAATATTGTTTACCAATCATCTATATAAACTCTAATTTTATAAATAGTTATTCGTCCATTGATATCAGATAGACAAAATATGTTATTAATGTTTTTGTAAGCTACACGAGGTCACATAACAAGTTAAGGAAACGTTGCTAATCACAATAAATTCTTGAATTCAAAAAAATGTTGTTTTTACGAGTCAAATGATTTGACTCGTAAAAACAGCTGTTTTTGAATAGAATCTTACAGAAATAATGAGTGCTTCGAAATTATAATGACAATAAATTCTTATTTATTCTCACTATTTTAATTCAATTCGACGATATTATATTTTTATTATACATTATATTATTACATACTCTTTAAATTCAATTTCTCCTAATTATTAAGTACAAAATCAATCTCATAACACTTCAAAAAAATTCAAAAAAACCCTATCATCATTAAGCTAATCATTAATTAAAAACAACAGCCCCAAACCACCGCGACACTCACGCGCAAACCCAAGCCGCGTTTGATCTCAGACCCCAGATAATACACCTCTCGACGGGGCTTGCATTCGCCGAGGTATCATTTTTATTTCACGCCCGGGCTTAGCTTTGAATAAAATATTCGGAGACCCTTTTTCCCGCGCTCTTTCCAAAGACTCGCCCTCTGCCATCTTTTCTTTCTTGGCCTTCTTTCCTCCCTCTCTCTCTCGCTTTCGCCTACGCCGCCGAAGAAAAGACGCGTGTATGTACACGTCGCATTACTTTCGCCGAGTAAAAAGTTGCTGTCGCTCATTTCCATGAAATACGCTGACCCCCTATGTGACGCTGGGGATCTGCATGTGCACGAGTCTTCAAATATATTCTGCAAGTCCGACTTACGTCCTGTGTTTTGCCGCGGCGCGTTTTTCTGCTTTGTGGGACGGCCTGGAAGGCGGAGGATTTATCGGGAGGCCGGAATCTTGAAATGAATGTGCTAGAGTTTCTTTTTTGCCGGGAGTGGGTGTAATATGCGTGAGTAGCTGTGAAAAGTTTGATGTTTAATTTTTTTGGGTTTGGAGATTACTGAAAAAATTAATACCGGATTATTTTGCTGTGTGAGATAATTGTGACTTTAATTAAGGTAGACGAAAATTTTTGGCATAGTACCTAATTACTTACATATATAATGAAAAAGATGCGCTAATTTTAATAATTAAAAACTCGAAAAATAAGTGTATCAAAGTCAGTGGCATGCACTCACTGTTATACGTAAAATTACATAAGCATAATATTTCTTGAGGCACAAATTAAAACCCTATCAAATAATCACACCTGCAAAAAACTTAAATCTCTTCAAGCCATCCCTCTCCATATCTTCAACATTCCTGCACCCGCAACTTCAAACTCCTTACATCTCCCCATCCATCTGCACACACTAACACCCTCAAAGCGCCTCTCTCAGCTGAGAAAAAATCCCATAAGCGCCCCGAGAATGCAGAAAAAATCCAGCCACACATCCCCCCAGCCTCCCCCAGAAAAAGAGGGGCCTTGAATATGATTAGTCCTGGGAGAGTTCCTTGCCAGGATTGGATATCCTCCGCGCGTGGGGGTGGTGTGGCGCCAAGATGTAGAAGCACATAAAAAAAAGCGAAAGAAAGAGGCGACAGAGGGAGAGAGGATGAGCCGTTTATCTCCGGCGTCGCTTTTCAGTTTTTCACCTCACCCTCTTGAAGAGGAGAGGGAAGCACAGCGGCGGCCTTCGTTTTACCTTAACCGAGAAAATGCTCTCTCCTCATCTCCGGTTACTTTATCCCATCCTTTGGGGCGTCACCCGCGCGCCTCCCTACCTTCTCTGCGCCTTATTCGTGGTATAATAAGCTGTCTCTCTCTCTCTTTCTCTCTCTTTCGTCTTCGTCTCGAGTCGAGGGAGATTCTTGTACGTTTTTTTTTCTTCTGGGCGTTATTCAGCTTGGGCGTCTTGGTTCTCATGAATATTTGTACGTGCCCGAGGAAAACTCGCCGTCGTGGCGTCTTGTCAATTTGTCCTTATTAATGCGAGACGGGATATCTCGCGCTTTTTTAATATTTTCCGCGTAAACGCCGCGCTCGGCTGGTCTGCGCTGGAAAGATGTAGTGCTTTTTTCTTTGCTTTTGTCGCGCGCCTTGTTGACACGGGAATGTCGCGCTGTGGAATTGTGATAGAATGTTTAGGTTTTTGTTTGGGTGGATTTATGAATGTTCGATTAATGTTTCGAGATTGATTATGAGTATGTTGATGGGAAAATTAGAAATGTAAATTAATGTATTAAATCTTTTTTTACTGAGTGGAGATCGTATCTTCAATTTATAGAAAAGTGTCGCTAGAACTTTTAACTTTAATAAGAAAATTGAGCGCTACTTAAAAATTACGTTTGATAAGATATTATTACCATTAATACTTTCATATTATCACGAGTATAATTTAAAATTGAATAGTAAAATATATTTTATTCTAATTGACATAAGTTGGGAAGACAACAAGTAAGTACGTGGTAATTTATCTAAAATTTTTTCTTTTTTAATTTAAGCGTAAAAAACCTCATAGACTCTTTTAACTCATTCGGCTGTATACTGCATTTTTACTTATGATTAAAACTGAATGTTCTTGTAACATGCGCTATATACAGAAGTAACCAGTATTTACTAAGTTGCCTTAGTATTTATTACTTTCACTATAGAAGAAACTCTTAAGTTCTGTGTTCTAGGATAAGATTATTTTTTAATTTAATTTTAAAATTCCATCTTAGATTATTTTAGTTGAAAAAAATTTGTCTATAGGTTAATTATCTTTTGCATTAAATTTCCATCATATTTAATTATCGAAAATTAAATATATCATTTAAATAAATTTTTTAATTCGATATAATTCTTTAATAAGAATACATATTTTCAAAACTTTTATCTTGTTGTTTGATAATATAGATTTTTTAATAAGTTGATAATGCAAACACGTTCAGTTATGTAAAATTGGCGCAATGTTCCGACGAAAATTCATCGTCCTCTTCAAGCCACAAGTTTATAAGATAAGTATTGTAATCTACGATTCTATATGAAGCGTTTTCTTAATAATGTATGAATAGGAAAGATTGCCATCACGTCATCTCCTTTTATAAAAAAAATATTTAATAATTTTAAATACGAAATCACATTAATTCTCATGGATACCTCTGTTATGTTTCCTCGCTATCTATTAGTATTATAATAATTATATTATAATTATTTATTAATTAATTGAAATGTATATAATAAAAATTGATGTTATTAAAATTGTTTATATAAAAACTAATTATTGAAAAATTTGTGTTACATTTGTTATTTTCAATAATGTAGTGTATTAATACGTTTGATGCACCAAGTTCACGCAGAGCTGAATTTCACACATAACTTTACTGTTATCTGAAAGAAAATAAAAAATAATTATATATAAACCGATAAAATTATTTTCTTCTTTAATATGGTCAACTATTCTACCTCCAGCTCTGCATTTTGCGATTGCATCATTAAATATTTTTTTAAATCTCAATTCCTCTTCGATTGATTTAGCTGCAGAAAGTATTTGACTTTCATCATAATTGCCATTTTGCTTCATCTATAAAAAACGTTAATCAAATAAACCCAGATAATATTAATAACTTTTATTTATAAATTATGTTGTGATTTAATTTTAATAAACGCCACTTAAAATTATAATTTATAAAATACATACCCATCCAATTTTTTTATCTAGACAGGCTGTAAAGCAAATGTCCTCAAATTTCGATTGTATAAATCCCCATTCTGTAATGTATGAATGCAATCAGTGAATCTTTAAATATGATTTGAAAAGAACAATTTTATTAAATAAAGAAAGTTATAAATTCTTTTAGTTTCTTGATAATATACCTGTATCCACTAGATTTTCAAGTAAACATTTTCTCACATCTTGTTTATTATAAGGAGGAATCTATTAAGCAGAAATAAGATCTTATAATTAACATGATCTATTGAATATTATTGCTTTTGTATAGATTGGAGCAAAGAAAACAATTTTTCACAAAGCAATTCATCACAAACGTTTCAAAAGTATCTACTAAAAATTATATGAGCAATTAAAAAATACAAATCAAATAATAAATTTTATAGTAAATATATATGTATATCGATATCTCAATAAAATCTCAAGTGGTTTAGGATATTTATTTCTAATTTTTAACAATTTTCATCCTTAGAGATTTAAATTTCAATTTTAATCAACAATTTTGAAAACATTAAAAAAATTTTTTTGAAACTTATGTTTATCTATAAGGTATTTATAATTATACATAGGTGTGCTTATCAATATATTAAAAAATATATTATATTTTGTGACATTATATTAATATTTATAAAAATATAATTCTAAGAGAAATATTGATCAGAATCCAATTAGAAATCACTAAAAATAAGCGACATACTCATATCTAGCGAAGGAATAAATACCTCTCAATAATTCCTTTTAATTTGAAGTAAATATATTCATTAAAATATCAACTTATGTTCAAGCACTAATTCAAGAATAAAATTAAAACTGCAACTTACAAGGAAAACATTTTTTTTATGATTATTAGCATGAAATCAAATGTTAGACTTTTGCATTACATGGATTTTGAATTATATTTACATTTATTGTAAACGTTCAATGCTTTTAAACGTGTTAAAAATGTTTTAATCAAAATTAAATATGCGTGTAAAAAATACATACCGCATTAACTGCAATAATAAAAATAGCCAAACTAATTAATCTTTGCATTTTCTGGCATAGAAGAATTCAGCTGAAATCTTGAGTGAGACTTCTTTAATAACTGGCGTTTGTGCTTGATAGTTTAAGCTACTTATATACCATCCAACTTATCATTCATGAAGTAATTTAAATTTTTTTTTATAAATTTATCTTCTTTTACTCTTCTAATAACTAGAAATAGTATGTTTAAAAACTTTTGATGATTTATTTAACTTTTGCTTTATAAATATTCCACTTGTCCTCTGACTTTAAATGATAACTCAGAATTCCACATTCATATTTTTTTACTAAAAAGAAAGTGAATGAATTTTAAATGAAGTTGTGTTATAGACTACGTTTTTAGCTTTATTAGTGATATTTTACGTAAAACTTTTCCTTGATAATAGCCTTGAAACATAATCACTTCCTAAACACCGAAACATGGAAAACAATGTTCTTCAATAGAGTTTAGATTTCGAAAGCTATTAATCTTTAGATGTCGTAAGATAAAATATGTAGAATTAATATTAATTTAAATAAATTTTATTTATCGAACTAATATAAACATTTTTTGAAACTATTAACAATATATTTATTATAGTAATATAATATTCAAATATAATATTGGATTCTCTATTAAATCCATCAAAATTGTCTATAAATACGGAAGTGAAAAAATGTTATATATGTGTTACTTAAAAAATTAAATAATTGGTGGTGGTGGTCTAATTGTTCTGTGAAAACATCCAGCCATTTTGCAGGAATCATTTCCAGCTAAAAAGAATTTAATAAAGTATTATTACTTTATCAAGCTATTATGTGAATGAATTGATTACAAAATTATATAAATATATATACCTTTAGGTTTACATGCCTTATTTATACAAACTAATAACTTTCTTAAGGCTTTTTTAAGTTTTGGGTTTATTATACCAACGAGTAATTGTTTAATATTGTACGATCCATTCTGCTTCATCTAAATAAATTTATAAATTTTATTATTAAATATTATTAGTTCATGTCCTAAGTCATTCAAGTTTTTTGTTTCAAATTGAAAAGCACAATCCCAACAAAATATATGATTATCTTTTTTACTATTATGATATAATATTATAATATGCTAATAACTTTTCCATATGTAATTTATCTTTTTTCAGTTATACATTATGTTAATATTCCTTTACAATTATTAAATAACGAAAATATTGATTCCTCTAAACTATAACAATTGGAAGTTTAAATCACTAAAGATTAAAAAAATTATTATTAATTCTACATTGTTTCTCAAAAATACTTTTAAAAAATATTCCAAAAGGAACACGAGAACTTATGGAGATTTTTAATGAATGCATACCAGACCCTTCTTTTTATCCATGCAAGCATAGATGCAGTTTTCTTGATCTTGTGTGAGATTTTTCATTGTAGATTCCACTGAACCTATAAATTTTTAATTATTATCTATAAATGGTTTTTCAATAATTAAGTGTGTTTTAATCAACCTGAGTAGGCTTCATGTTCTTTAATGCAATCTATTGCATATTGGTCAACTTGATCAGGATCCAAAAAAGCCTGAAAAAAATTTTTGATTAAGAAAAGAGTAAGTTGTATACAGATACAATATTGTTTTTCGCATCATAAAAAGTTAATTAATTTGCTAAATATAATAAAAAAAAAATAAAATCAAATTTTTAAAAGACAATGTGAAAACAAAAAATTAAAATTAAAATCCTACCGTGCAAAATACGATGGTGAAAATGCTCAAAATAAAAAGAACTTTCATACTGAATAATTTAAAATGTTTTCAGTAACTAGAATGTTCTTCCTGACAAATGTAAGAAACCACTGATGAGCAAACTTTTCACAGATTGCTCAAATCTTAATTTAAGCTATAAAGATTAGCAAAATAGACAAAATAATATCTCTCAAGAACTGTCAAAACTTTTGTTTTTAATCGTATTATTTATGTCAGACGACCGAATTTACTGGAATCTCTGAATCATTCCATATGTCAGCAAATTATATCCACTACAGATATCTGTTTTATCATAATTATATCAAGTAATTTTTTAAAGAAGAAAAACAAGATTTGCTTCGTTACGTTTATTCATTACAAAGAAATTAAAAAAATTCTATTATTTAATTTTAAGAAAACTTTTTATAGAATTTCTATTATATCGTTTCCAATTATCATTTATTAACAAAGAAGTTTACTTCATTATCCATTGAATTTATTTATAGTATATCTACGTTGTTACAATTGCTAAAGACTTGAAAAGGGAGGCAAATAATTCCTCCGAAACGTTGACAATGTAATTTGTAAAAATAATAATACCACGGTTCGCAAAGATCAACAAGAAATTTTCATGTCTCCAACCATTAATTAACTACTATTAGCGAACAATAACTTCTCTTTCTCATTATATATTATTTAAATAAAAATTAAATGGGATTATTGAGTCTCTAAAAATATCTCTAAAAATACATCTTGTAGTCGTTTGAAGAATGAAGTACGCACTTGAGAAAAGAAAGTACGTCAACGTGTTCCTGAAATTATAATTACTTTCTCGCACTTGTATTAGAATCTAACGAAATATCCGTCCAGATTAAAAAAAAAATTATAACATTTTTATATCAGTAATTGTCTTTTTTCAATGGATGGATTTTTTACTATTTTGCATTCGCTTACTCACGAGTTAAAATAGATGTTATTGAAAAAAGAACTATGTAATTAATTACATTATTTACATTTATTTTTGATAATAATTCATCTATCTGAAAAAGCGATTGTTCTATTTTATTTTTTAAGAAATATTTTTTATTGTTAAAAATTTCTATCGTAAATATTGAATATGTTAATTCTAATTATTTTAATAATTTAAAAAATAGTCAATAAAGGAAATCTGTAATAAATAACACGCAAACATTCATTTGTTTAAATAGTAGAAGTGTAAAAAGTTCAAATCACGTAATTTTAGAAAATGTGTGTGTGTGCGTGCGTGCGTGCGTGCATGCGTGACCAGCGTGACTTCAGATTTTTAATTTTTTAAAGTGCATTAAAGATTATACTACATTTATTTATAAATACTTATAAATACTTTTAATACTTGGCACTAGTTAATACTTATTCGAACACCAGTCGGAATAGATTTAATTACACTGTTTATATTTGTATCAACATTGAATCTCATCAATATCGTAGCAAATAATTATCTAAAAATATTTTTAACATATTTTTCAAGAAATTATTTTAAGGCTGCAATTTGTTTATCGTAAATACATACATTTTACATACATATTAACTCTAAGTATTTTATTGATTAAACAAATATTAACTCAAAGAAACTTTTAATAAATTTTTAACAGTGTTTCCAGACCTGCATTATAAATTTGATATAGTCACTCGTCATTTTACATAACAGTTTTGACAATAAATATATTAAAAATATACGTAGTTATGAAATTAATATACATGCTAAAATATTTTTATATGTATACGCTCTGCCATTCTCTTAGTGTTCAACAACAATCCGATTTAGTTGAAAGTTTATCAAAATGTGTAAAAAATGAAATCGTATTTATTATCGATACCAAAACATCATTTCTCTCTGATTATCTTGGTATTATTAAAAAAATTATTAGCATATTTCCATCGAAAATTTTTGATAAAAATAATTATATATCAACACATATTGATAACATTTTTAATAGTTACAGATGACTTATTAGTCCAGAAGTATCATCATAATATTCTAAAAATTATATTTATTAATAAAAATTCGATTAAAATTATTATTCAAGAATTATCAAATTATATTACTTTATTACATCAATATGTTGATAAATTTACTAAACCAAAATTAATAATTATTCTTTGTCTGGCACTTGGAAAAGTTAATATATTAGAATTTTTTAACTTTGCTTGGCAATATAAATTTTTGTACGTTACCATAATCGAAATTTCTCAAAATAATATAAATAGTACTTTTTATAGTAATACATTTTTTTATAATGGATCAGTTATAATGACCCATCAATATAACCCATTCTCAGGATACTATCAAAAATCCATACTTTCAAAAACTAATGAATTATTTATGGATAAATTAAACGATTTCTATGGTTATACATTAAATGTAAGATATGTAGATTATGTAATATATTGTTATGTAGAAAACTATAATAATATTTCTAATAATATTTGGGATAATATGGACGGTGCAGATGTTATAGTATATAAATCGTTGACGAAATTATTAAATTTTACAATTAATGTTAAAGCTGCACTATCAGATAATATACTTTTAGAAAAGTTTAACGTTTCTTTAGTTGATGTAAATAATGATAATCATATCGCTATTTTTAAATCTATTGACCTTTATATAAATTTCTTTATCTCTATTGGATATGATCTGCTTATGTCAAAATATGAATTACAGTCAGGAGCTCTTTTAGTTTCTGCACCAGAACATGTAATAGTAAAACAATATGGTATGGAT
>JAPYZB010001307.1:0-18293 GCA_030522745.1 Eupelmus kiefferi | reverse complement strand
CGTATGCATGAGAGCGACACTGCGCAGGCGTGCCAGCAGAGCAGAGCGAAGCATCACTGCGATCACACCATGTACGATCAGTCTAGTTCCGACAGCTCTAGCGCTTAGTCGCAGAGCTCCTGAATAAAGAACATCTTATTAATATCTCTTGACTCATTTCCAGACCTCTCCTTGGTGGGTCCGAATCCCACATCTGGTGACCCCAATAACTCATAGGCTAACATAGGCGCGGCACAAGGGACGCCTCTACCTGCCACTTTGTCATCCTTAATCGCGAGCAGGCTCGCAATCACTTGTTGCTGCTACACCGCTCCAGCCTTGCCGCAGCCGTACACGCAGAGAGAAAGAGAGAGAGAGAGACAGAGAGACAAGTCGGAACTTCGCGCCCGCAGCCGTTCTTCCGTCGGCAGCGAGAACTCAGAAGCATTTGCAGCTCCGCCTCAGCGCTCTCCAGGTGTTTTTTTGTCACTTCGTCGAGGTAATGAGAGAAAAATTTACTCTCATATTGAATTTGCTATACCTTTCTTTCTTCCGCGGACACGAAAAATATTTTTTCTCAATTTTTCACGTGCATGAAAATTATAATCAGCACAAATATACTTCGTGCGACGTCGTGACTTCACATTGTTTTCTTAAATTTCTTTTTAATGCGCTTTCATGCGCTAGAAATATTTTCTGTAGCGCAATTAAAATCCAGGAAACGAGTTTTTGCCGCGGACGCGAGCATGCTTTTCTCTGCAAATTTTTATGTAATTTACATTGCGCCTTAAATTTTGCACACGCAGCGATTTGCGCGATCAGTGCTCGGTGCTCTTATTTTTTGCTTTGCTGCTCGTTGTCTAAGTTCGTTTGCGCTATACATTAAGCACGCGTAGCGATTTGCGCGCAGTTTGCTAAGCGCACGAAAAATTCAAAACGCAGTTATTTGTCACTAAATCGTTTGCGCGAGCACAAAATGGTGGATATTCAAACTCGCCGGATTTGCGCTACATAATTAACGGTTGCAACGAAAGTTCTGTTTATAAATTCATGTTCCGCGAGCTTCTTTGCCACAAAAATTGCAAAATTCATTTTGTCAATTCAAGTATAGTTTTTAACAATTATACTATTGACGGCAGTCATATAAATCGCGACGTTTAATTTTACACTGCCGCCCGGTATTCGCGTATAGCAAATCCTCGGGCAGACAATAAATTATTTGTAAAGCAATAAATTACGTCGCGAAGCAAATTCAACTACGGAAAATCTTCAAACACCTCGAGGACATCGATATGGAGAAGATAATCGTTGCGGAGTGCGAGGAATCCGTTCTGCCAGTGCAACTATAACTTTAATAAATTATTTATCATTGATCAATATTATTCTAAGTCTCTCGTTGGTGATTTTTTGTTCTTTTCTGGCATGCTGCGTAAGTGTTCGCAGGCTCACTGGAGTTTAAATCGGCAAACGCACTCGTCAGTTATGGGACGGAAACACCAGCTGGGTGAGAATTTTTCTCATTTATTAATTTGAATTTTAAATGTTGCAAATAAGAGCACTGGGAGGGCTCACTTTAGGCTAATTCTTATAATTAACTTGTAGTAGCGCCGCGCTCTCTGGAGTAATTTCGCGCGTCGTTAAAAATCGTACTTATTGCATTCGCCTCAACAATTTTAATCTTTATAATATTGATAAATATTTTCTTATATACATATTATGTATTATTATTAATTATTTCAATTTTATCATTACATACATGTTATTTTATTATAAATTAATATATTTCATGTCTATATCTGCATATACATATATATATTTTTCTGCGCGGGCCTGACGATTTCGCGTTTTAATATTTAATTTTACAACAAATTGTTGCTTAACAATTCGAGGTGCAAGCGCACTATCAACTCGTTTCTCGCAAATAAATTGTGATTTATATCGAAAACGGCGAGGACAGCGTGAGCATCGAGAATTTTTTCTTTCATTAAACTTTATTTCTTTATACGTGGAAAGTCGCGGCCCGGCGCAATCACGCAATTTTCACGAGAAAGTAGTCTATTCTTCTCGGTCGCGCTCTCGTGTTGGTACTTAAGAGAGACCTCGGCAGTATCTGTCGCAGACCAACTGTAGTCTATATCGCTAGACACCTGGAGTCAATCTGACTGTGCGAAGCACGACGAGCGCGAAAACGAGTAAATTCCGCCATTTGGTCGTCTTTTGTGTGCGGGAAGATTCTGGGCCCTTGCTCGAAGGCTTACTGTAGCTTAAATCAGCAAGACGCTCCGGGAGTTGAACTGCGCACGAGATTGCCTCTATAGCTCATAAATTCACTCTAGATTCCTCGCCGTGATTGCAATAAAATAATAATTAGTTAAGTAAGCGATGACTCTCAGCCAGCTTGTCATGCCGAATTTGTACCAAACCCCACACCGCCCGAAAGACGACCCCTCTAAAAAATTAATTGACGAGTCTGTCAAAGACGAAACTATAAATTCTCAGCAAACTTTAAATAAAACCGTAACTTTAGAAGTAGCTGAAGGGGGTGCAGTAGGGGGAGAGGGAAATCAGGTAGACGAGACTGAATTTTACGAACATACAGAATTTTTTGACACAGCCAGTAAAACACCCGTAAAAACTCCAATCAAAAACTCAAAAGCCACTAACGCTGCACTTTTACGCAAACAGAAACCCGCGATCAGTTTCGATACGAATAGAAAATTAACGATGGCATCTCAAAATTATAAAACCTCGGAAAATCCTATACCGCGAGATGAATATCTTAAAATAGAGAAATCCCTCAAAAATAGTATTAAATCTATGCAAAAAACTCATTCGGAACAAATAAATCGTATGGATGCGGAAATCGAACAATTAAGATCTTTAGTTTTAAAGGAGCGTGAAAAGCACGATTCTGTAAACAAACAGTTTACCCCAGACTCACAAGCTAGCGCAATTTTTCCATTGTTTAATTTCGATACTTATGGTTCAAAACAAAAACCGTCCGATTCGGCCCCTACACGCTTTCTCGCGAATAAATATACACCTTACTCTGTACCTACAGCAGACTCGCGCTTAACTTTAGAACCAACGTATAAATCACAAACACAGCAAATGCATCATAACAACGCTTCTAAACATACACCTTACTCTGTACCTACTGCGGACTCGCGTTTAACCCTGGAACAAATGTATAATCCGCAAACACAGCGAGCACATCATAACAAAGCTTCTACACATACACAGTATGACTTTCCACCTCCGACGTATCACAATCCGCTTAATTCACACGTCAATAACCCAACTGCCAATCACCTTCAAGTCTATTCAAAACATCGTGGATGATAATATCAAATATATTAACGTTATGCCGAATTTAAATCCAAATACTTTAATTGAAATAGCGGATAGCATTAAACTTCTTAGACATCCCAATCGCTACGAAGGCCTTAAAAATACTTTAATTAAAAAATACACTTAGTCAGATGACGTTAAATTACAAAAATTATTCAAAGGCTACCAAATTGGCACACAGAAGCCTAGCGAATATCTCAACGGATTATCTAATTTGGCGGAGGAGGAGATGTCGCGACCGCTATTACTCAGAGCATGGAAAGCCAATTTACCTCCGAATATTAGAGTTTTTTTGAATGGTAAAATAAATACCGGGAATGAAGCAGCCATGGTTGCACAGGCCGATCTAGTGCACACTGATCTATATGAGAGACGCGTAGCAATAAATGAAATAAAACAAGACGAATCGCAGATATTAAATAAAGTAATGGCGAAATTTGACGCGATTTACAATAAACAAGTTACCAATAGATTTAAAGTACGATTTAAAAACCAACGCGGGCGCGCGCAGTCACTTAGCCGCGAACGCGGCAAGAGTAAAGAGAAAAAACATTACTGTCACTTTCATACTAAGTTTGGCAAAAATGCATACAAATGCATCGCACAGTGCGATTGGGTCGATTTCTCTAAAAAAAGCTCAGCGCGGCACTAACAATAATATAAGAAATCAATCGATAACGCGTAAACAAAACGAATCTAATAATCAAGCGTTAAACTAACGACTCAGCGCGTTATGGAGACAAGCGCAGTCGGGATTCAATCTGTTCGTCTTCACATCATTTATCAATCGACGAAGGAAGTATTCCTGATTGACTCGGGCGTGGAAATTTCCGTAATCCCTAAACCGAAAAATTTCTTAACCAAAAAAACTAGTTTATGCTTATACGCGGCTAACGACACGGTTATAAAAACATATGGTATTTTACACAAGAAACTCGACTTGGGATTCGAGCAGGAGTTGCAGTGGAGTTTTGTGGTGGCTGACGTGCCCTACTCCATCCTGGGAGGAGATGTACTCAAACACTTCCACTTACTTCCTGATTTGAACAAAAAGATTTTAATTAATGCAAACACAAATAAATCCGTTAAAGGTATTCACAAAGCAACTCCTGACTTTTGTATTTCCCTCGTCGACCCTAAAAATAAATACGCACACATACTCGGCAAATTTCCGACAGTCATAGGCGTGAATAAATGGAAATCCATATCGAAGCAAGGCATCTTTCATTACATTAAAACTACAGGTCCACCCGCTGCTCAAAAACCGCGACGCTTACCCCCCGAAAAACTTAAAATAGCGAAAAACGAATTCGAGGAATGGTACAAATTGGGTATATGCAGGCCCTAGAAAAGCCCCTTGGCCACTCCTATACATATGGTTTTAAAGAAAAACGGGGAGTGGAGGATTTGCTGAGATTATCGTAGATTAAACGAGGCGACGGTGCCGGACAGGTATCCCATCCCCAACCTACACGATTTCTCCAGCAACCTGCATGGAAAGACTATATTCTCTGCACTTGATTTGAAAAGTGCATTCTTACAGATTCCAATCTTTCCCGACGACGTTCCTAAAACGGCGGTAATTACCCCATTCGGACTTTTTGAATTTCTTCTCATGACATTCGGGTTTCGTAACGCGTCACAAACATTCCAACGTTATGTAAATCTAGCATTAGGTGACCTAGACTTCGTCTTTGCTTATATTGACGACGTTCTTGTGGCCTCCGCCTCGCCAGAGCAGCATGAGGAGCACCTACGTACGGTGTTAGAGAGATTACGCGATTTTCATTTGAATCTTAACCTTAAAAAATGCATTTTCGGAGCGGAACGATTAGTGATCCTGGGGCATACAGTAGATAAAGACGGCTTTTAGCCCAAACTATAGAGGACTTACGTAGATTTCTCGGCCTTCCAAACTTTTATCTAAAGGCCATTCCGCGCGTGGCAGACACATTGCGACATCTAGACGCCCTCGTGAAAGGAAATAAGAAAAAAGACGAAACGGCGATAATCTGGAACGTGAACGCGGAATCAGCTTTCGATAAAATCGAAAAAGATCTCGCGAATATAACAATTCTAGCTTTTCCGTGTATAGGAGTGAAGATACGCGTAACTACAGACGCATCTGATTTTGCAATGAGGGCTTCCTTGGAGCAGAATGTCGATGGCGCTTGGCAGCCAATGGCATTTTTCTCCAAGAAATTGGCACCCCCACAAACGCGTTACTCAGCATATGATCGCGAACTCACTACAATATACGAGGCACTCAAACACTTTAACTATTTCATAGAGTGCCGAGAATTTAAAATCTACACAGACCAAAAACCCCTCATCTATGCACTTAGCCATAATTCAGATAACTGCACACCAATTCGTGCGCGCAGACTGTCTCTTATCTCTCAATATAATGCGCAAATTTGCTACTTGCGGGGTGAAGACAATCTTGTTGCCGACTCACTTCCACGCGTTGATCCTTCTATCGATCCTGCTATCTTTAACTGGACCGATGAAGCATCAAGCAGCGAGCCCTTCATCAAAAAGGCTTTCGCAAGCATAGCAACTTTTAATTGTCCAACTTATTTTACGCTGGAGGAGATATCCAGCGAGCAGCTGCGCGATAACGAGTTGAGGTGCATTATCGAAGATCCTGACCATCCCTTAAAACTAGCTAAACTGCGCTGGGGACCCAAACGTGTAGAAATCTATTGTAACTTTTTAACACAAACATTTAGACCCTACATGCCACGCACACTTAGACGCGACGTTTTTAAAATCTTTCATAATAATAACGCGCACCCTTCCGGTCGCATTACCGATAGGCTTATTAGGCAGCACTACATTTGGCCACGAATGTCAAAAGAAATTAGAGATTTATGCAGCAACTGCATTGAATGCCAGCGTGCAAAAGTTACACGCGATAATAAAGTCATTCCGAGTCACTTTACGGAATCTGACGCGCGATTCTCACACGTTCACATTGACATCGTATTACCACTACCTCCATGTGAGGATTACAGATACTTGCTGACAATGAAAGATCGGTTCTCGCGTCGGCCGGAGGCTGTGCCTATAGTGGATATTTCAGCACCCACTGTCGCGCGCGCATTCTATGGGTGGCGCGCTTTGGAACAACCGTCACGCTTACTACAGATCAAGGGAGGCAGTTTGAGTCACAATTATTTCAATCCTTGCTCCATCTATTGGGAACGAATCGAACTCGCAGAACGGCTTACCATCCGTAAGCCAACGAAATAATCGAAAGATGGCACAGGCAGCTTAAAACTGCGATAATGTGCATCACGCGAGAGGCCAACTGGGCGAAAGTGTTTTCCACAGTTCTATTAGCGCTACGCACTCGTAGTCGCTTAGACACAGATGCGAGCCCGGCCGAATTCGTTTACGGTACTAAATTATCGATTCCCGGCGAGTTGATTGATTTCCGCGATTCTACTAACATGGATAATGATATTTTCTTATCGGAATTCAGAGACACGATACGTCAAATCGAACCTGTGCCTGTGTCACATAACTGCAACCTTAAATCGTTCATCTACAAAGATCTGGAAACGTGTACGCATGTTTTCGAAAAAATCAAATCCGTTAAGCCACCTTTCACACAGCCATACACCGGTCCGTACAAAATTACCTCTAGACACCCAGAAAAACGCACTCACTATAGAGAAAAATGGCAAGAAGGTTACAGCCAGCATAAAACGCGTTAAACCAGCGCATTACTTGAGGGACGGATTCAGTCATTTCCCTACCATCACCAATACAAATGAAAGTCCACTCGCGAATTTCCTCTCATCTAATTTACCTTTCAATGCTTCTCTCCGTGAGCTTACTAGGTGGGCGGAGGACACATTACCCACAGAGCCAATTACTCACACAATCACTTCACATACACAAACAGCAAATCAACAGCAAACTCCTCACACATTAGGCACGGGATTTGTTGCTGTTTTTACCAACGTTAATTCGGAACAATGAAAAAAGTGATGGGAGTGGATCGTCATCCGGTAACATTCCGAAAAATCCATCTCACATCTCGGAAAATGCCGATGACAATACAAACACTAATGTAAGCGTACCGTGCGCGACTAGCGATAGCAGTGACACCACATCACGCGACACCGATGACGACGACGTTACATGCGAAACGCTGGAACGCGCGGAACCTCCAGAGAGCGCCCCATGTAATGACACGGACTCACTTGAGCCCGAAAGGAAAAGTCTAAATTTGTTCCCAACATTTTAAATAGAAAGAGAGGTCGATAGTTGCTTAGGCTATACTAAGAAACACACTGGCTTATACCTTCCTCGCACTCACCCAATTCCATGTACATGAGCAGAAGCAAGCTGGAGACAGTCAACTCCAATCAAACAAAACATATATTAACCTGGCTCATTCTCTTTTATTTTTTCATGCATTAGCACTCCCCTTGTCATCCAGCTTGTAAGAAGTATTGACTTCTACATGTGGCTGGACCAAGGTGGAGGATGCCGAGAAGGCGGTCGACGCCTTGTTGGAGCAGCTGCGCGAAGCTATAACTGCGACCTCCCTAGACTCCCCACAACGCCATGACTTCCGTCTCGCGGAGGTACATCTAGCGGAGTTCCGGGACCAGTACGCACAGACGTGCTCAGGGCGTTATAACGCCCTTAACCGCTCATCTCTGAGGCCGGTGATGCGGGTGCCTCCTGTAAGCGAGCGCAGACTCCCTGTGCTGTTTGCAGGCATTCAGCCCGTTCTAACTTTGTTTTTGCATAATTTATTTAGAACTACTAAAAAAGTTCTCAATAACGCGCTGGTAGCTTGCGGACAGTCCGGATTCTTGATAACCGACATCTATATCACGCCGAAAACCTGCAGCGCGCGTTTCCTGCGATGGCCTTGCGTCCACCGTCAGGATGCAGTGCGATGCACTGCGCGGCAAGATTTTTTTCGCGGCCAGGGAGGCTCGGGGCAGCGGGAGGTGTATCAGAATTGACAAATTTCGAGAGATACCAAACGCCAGCTTACCATTGGTGCCTTTAGACCATCTACGGTCCGCCTCCGTCGCCCAGAGAATCCTCTAAATGGACTACATTCTCGCGAATGTGATGAAATATTTAAATAATGATGACAAACTTGCACTTGTCGCCGCGCTTGATGGACGGCGCAAGGTCGGTGCAAAGTTGGGCAGGCTGCACTTTGACTCAAGTGCGTTGCGTTACCTCACTCGGGGTGGATTCGCCAAAATGTTGGAGGATGCACGCCAATTTTACCCTTCCAGCATCACCGTAGACGATTGGTGGCCCATGGAAACGACCGACTTTTCTATGTTTTTAAATCAGATCATTAAGAATCAGCCCGCGGTGGAAGATCGAGCGCGGCTCATGGGGGTTAACTTGCGTGATATAAAAGCAACTCCAACGGCACTCGAGACGCTGACCCGTTGATTTCAAATGGAGATATTTATTATAGGTAAAACCACGGGCTTCTTCGAGAAGACGGTCAGTCTCGAGGGTGTCAAACGTTTGGCGATTCACAATAACCCGACGGTGCGTTTCTCTTAGGTGAAGGAGCGCCTGCCCTCCGGACACCATATGAATAAGATCATGGTTCCATGGATCGGCGATCAGGAGAGGGGAACTCTGACTTCTTTTAAATTGGTTAACTGCCCACAAATTGGCGGGGAGCCTTTATACGGTCTGTTAGATAATAATAGCGTGCTGTCAGAGCTCAACCTCACCGATTGCGCAAATATCGACTGGAACCCGCAGATCTAGTTCTAACCTACGCGCCGGTCCTCCACGTGCACCAAGGAACGCAGTTTAAAAGGCAATCATTACTTGAAGCAGAGCCTACAGGACTTTATTAACTCTGCACCAGCGCTTCGCTCGATTGACTACACAGGTCTAGACGTTCCGCAGGGTAGGCTGGATTTTTCCAGCCTAACAAATCTGGCCGTGTTGAGGTTGCCCTACCATCCGGGCATCGATGGCACCCTGGAGACCCTCGCAAACCTCCGGGTGCGCGAGGTGTCTATAATTAACACTCTTGGGCGCAACAATAGGCGCAATAGATCCATCAACCCGCGTTTCATTGCGGACGTAATAACTAGGGTGCCATCACTTAACTTCATCGCGGTCAGATGTTACATCTACATTCGCGATTCCCCCCGCAGATTCTTACGGGACTACGGGGCTTATATCACCCCGAAACTAACCGCCTCAACGAATAAGCTCACACTCAACACCTTTTTCTTTTTTTTTATGTACTTAAGTCCACACACAACAATAGCTATTTTAATTAAATATTAACAATTTCAGACCGCAGTAATAGTTTTAAGTAATAATGTAATTGTACAACAGTTGGTTTCCACCCAGTAACTTCAATTTTTCTTTTTTTATTCACACATAAAGCCACAAGCAATAAGCAATAGTCATACAGTTAAATACATATCCGTATGTATTATACAAGTCAGTAAAAATTTCAAAATTCTATCTACATGGAATATTTACATTAAAAATCCCTGCAATTGAATGCACTGGCTCACTCTCTGTCTCTCTTTCTCGAGATAGAAGGTCGCCCGAAGTCCAGCTGCTCCTTCGGTGCGTCGTTTTCGGCTTTTAAAAAATCGATCACTGTAGCGACTGAAGCTCTAGATTCAGTAAAATAGTCTTCTCATAGTGTGACATAAACTTCAACTTTTTTTAAGTTATCTTAGTGAAAATAGTGCCAGTGAAATTCTTGTGTGATTTTGAGGTTAGCCCAGTTTTGAGGCTAAAAGTGCGAATTCACGTTCTCTGCACTGCGCAGGCCCAATTCTCAGACACTGCAGCACTTCCTGGAATTTTGTTCGCTAGTTGTTGATTCCAGCGTTCTTCTTTGCCGACGGCTATTACACTGATCACCTGCGATCCGACCGATTTTTCCGCTGACTAACTGCCTACCAGATGGTAACATGTTCTATCTGTAATAATTCCATCGCACGGAAGCACGATACAGCCTTCCAGTGCTCCAGCTGCGACAAACTAGTTCATGCTGACTGCTGTTCAGCTGAGTGGTTAGTCTCATCTCGTTCGATTGTCTGCTGCTCTCAGCGAAGCTCTTCGTCTGCTGCTGTAGTGGCTAACTCGGAGACAGCGGTAATTGGCTCTCCGCGCGCTTTGGAAACGCCTTTCCCCTCTCAGCCGACCAACGTGGTGCGCTCGCGTTAGCGACAGGCCTTGCCCCTGCGGTCATCTTGCCAGCCCGTTGCCAAGCAACGACGTTCGCTGAGCCCACACTTAGGTAGCTCTCCTACCTCGTCGCGCTCTCCTTCTCTGATCGGCGCCGGACCAGCCATGCCTACGGGTACGACGGGTGAAGATGATTTAGGCGCGGCTGCCTGGTTTCGGGAATATAATGAGCGCTTGACGAGCTTTGCTGAGCGCATGGATAAAGCTAGCAGCGATCACTCTGAGGCTATAATAAACCTAGCGACGCGCGTCACAACTATGGAGACGGGCTGCCAAGGAGAGGGACGCCCACCAGATGAGCTGCAACGGTAGCTCCTGAATTCTTCAGGGCTGTATGAGCCTCAACACCACCCTTCTTCCAACAAACACTTAATTATTTTTAAAATCAGCCACCAACCTTTCTGCTGGTTATAAACTACGGATTTCTCATGTAAATATTAATTGCTTCTCTGCAAATTTTAATTTTCTTGAAGCGGAAGTTCTTGAAAATTCTCCGGATATATTAGCTGTGACGGAAACTTTCATGCAGAGCAATCAGAGTGACGCGGTGTACTCTCTCGACAGCTACAATTTTATACGACTGGACCGAGTCGGTAAGCTGGGCGGTGGAGTGGAAATTTTCGTAAAGAATTCATTAGGATCCAAGCTCTTGAGTCACTCAGATCCGCACTTCGCTAACTCCCCAGAATTCAGTATTTTAGAAATTTCCACCTCTGCTGAAAGATGCCTTTTTGCCGTAGTCTATCGTCGCCCTGGAGCTGAACTTCCGACTCACTTTTTTGATTTAATAGCAGATATTCTTCAATCGTATAAACACGTTATCATTACAGGCGACTTTAACATTAACATGGCAACTTCGTCAGAGATTTCCCAGTATCTGAAGGAAAAGCTGCAAGATCTGAACCTCCATCTAGTCGAGTCAGAGCCAACTCATCACGTTTTATCTGACTTTCGTACCTCGCACACCTGGCTCGACGTTTTTATCGTGAGATATCCGGACGTGATCCTAAACTACGATAAATCTATTGCTCCTTTTGCTGCGGGTCACGACCTTATAAGTCTCTCTTACGGAATCGTCAAGGAGCCTCGCCAAAACAAAAAACTCTCAAGAAGAAACCTAAAGAACGTGGCACGTGAATCTTTAATTCAAAAGCTACTGGAGGAAGCTGGTGTGCTGGCTATACACAGCCCGCATAATCAATGCAAATGTAATCTGAGAGGAAATGATCATTTTTTTCTACTACAGATCCGAATAGAAATTCCGATCTCTCGCCGGAATTCACTACTTATTTTAATAATTTTAAGGCCCATATTCATAATTCTAGTAATGTATATAGAAGTATTAGCACTAATCTAGCACAATTCAATCATCTGCTCTTGGGGGCGCCGAACCCAGATGCTGCAGTTCGTCTATGCACAGCTGCGATCGTCAACGCACTGGATGACCTCGCGCCTAGCAGGGAGTTCTGTTTCTCTGATAAGCGAAAGCCATAAATCTGCGCCGACGTTCGTGTCCAGATGAAACTTCGTGATAAGGCCTATAGATTTGCCAAATCATCGGGCTCTGCAGCGGCACTTGCAAGATATAGACTGCTCAGGGGTGCAGTCCGCAACAGCATCGACTCTGCAAAGAACCACTACATCAAGGAGCAGATCTCGGACGCGCCTGACCATAAAAGCAGGTGAAGATCGCTGAAAACTTGGGGTCTTGGCGCGCCAGCTCTCGCCGACTGACCTCTTCTCGCTTGATGCGCTCAACACGTTCTACGCTGCCACCAAGGCTGCCATTGTCCCAGTGTCGCTTGCTGACCTTTGGGAGGCTCAGTCACTGCCAGTCAGTGACCCGGAGCGCTAGGAATTTCACTTCAGGCCGGTTTCGGGCGACGAGGTGTAGGCCGCTATTCGCGTGGTCACGTCGAAGTCGGCGGGGGTTGATGGTATTTCTTGCGAGATTTTGAGGATGTGCTCTTCGGAGCTTGTGGAGCAGATTACCTATATTTTTAACTAATCCTTGGCCGATGGAACGTTTTTTACCGACTGGAAAAGAGCGCTCATTTTGCCCTTGGCCAAGAAGGCCACGATGGCCGAGCTGAGTGATACGCGCCCAATTGCAAAGCTGCCCGAGCTGTCTAAAATCTTAGGGCGTCTCGTCTACGATCAACTGCATGCCTATTTGTTAGAACATGACATCATTTCTCCAGTTCAATCCGGACTTAGACAGCATCACAGCATGCAAACTGCACTTCTCAAGTTGACAGATGACATCAGGCTGAGCATCGACGAGAGGAAGATCATGGGTGTAGTCTTTTTCGATTTCTCCAAGGCCTTCGGCCTGGTGCTGCACGATCTACTCTTGTGCAAGCTGAGGCGCTTGGGATATTCTTCGATGGCCCTCAGCTGGTTTTTCTCCTACTTGCATGGTCGCTCTCAGTCGGTCGTGGACGATAGCGGCAACCAGTCATCGTGGCTGATGAACACAGCAGGGGTCCCTCAGGGCAGCGTCCTGGGCCCGCTGCTCTTCTCTATCTTCATTAATGATCTGGTAGTCGAGCTGCGTCACGCCAGGGCCCTTCTTTTTGCAGACGATCTGCAAATTTACTTGCCGTTTCTCCCGGCTGACCTTGAGGAGGGTATTGCACAGCTCAACAAGAATATCGTGCGTATCACTGATTGGAAGTATAGGAACGGGTTTTTAATCAATGCTTTGAAGACCAAAGCGATGATATTCGGTAGCGTTAAGTTCGTTCCTCAAATCGACTTGAATTTGGCTCCCAAAATCACGGTGGATGGCTGCACGGTTAAATATGAAACGGAGGTGAAGTATCTGGGCGTTATCCTCACGCCAAAGCTCGAATGGAAGGTCCACGTTAAATCTATCGTCGACAGGACCTACGGTGCTCTCGCATCACTGAGGCGATTGCGCCACTCGCTCTCCCTTGACCTTCGGAGGTCGCTGGTGTAGTCCTTGATATTCCCGCTCTTTGACTACTGCAGCGCCGTTTATCACAGCTTGGACTTGACGAGAGAGCTGGCACTCCAGCGTGCGTAAAACGCCTGTGTTCGATTTGTGGTGTGAAGCATCGGTTGGCGCGACCACGTGACGCCACATCGTCTGGAGCTTGGTTGGCTCTCGCCAAAACTTAGGCGTGAGTATCTGCTCGCGACGTTGGTTTATAAGACTTTAGCTAACTACTCGCCTTCTTATCTCGCGAGCCGATTCGTGGTTCTGACCAACGAGGTCGTTGTTAGGGTGTCCTCGCGCCTGCCTTCGAGGAGCCTCTACGAGGTCACCGCGAGAACCGAGCATTGGAAGAACTCCTTTACTCTAACGGCTACAAGAGTCCTCAACAAGTATGATGCGCTCGAGTTCTCTATCGACAATCTGCAGAATTTCAAGAGGACGTACCGGTGCAGACTCTCCAAAACTAATAAGGAAGAATGGCAAGAGAGAATGATTTGCGAGAACATTCGCATTAATTAGCATCCAGCCATTATTCAGCGAGAAAAAGTGTCCAGTGTTTATTGTGCTATTATCATTCTAACTTTTATTTTCAATGACATTTTTTACTGCTGTTTTATCCTTATTTTAAAATTTTTCTTTACTTAGTTTTCGTTATTGTGATTACTTACTTACTTTTGTTTTGTTATTGCTACTTATTATCTTTATTGTTGTATATTTTTATGTAAGCTTTATTTCAGCCTTATACTTGCTTTATATCATTTTATGCGCTTTCTATGTATTTATATACATAGAATTATACATATATTATACATTATACATAGAATATAGAATTATACATAATTACACATATATATTATGATATGCATATATTTTTTTGCTATCTGGCCAGAGGGGGTTCTACCCCATGCTCTTAATAAAAATCAATAATCAATCAATCAATCAATCACTCATAGACATAAGTGGTCGGGTACTAACACTACCTCAAAAGTCCTCGTAACCGCTTAATGCAATTTTGATCAACTAGAAAAGCAATTTATTGCATACAAGTAATTAATTTTGATAATTAAATCAAGAATAAATAAAAAAAATCTGTAATTTGCAGATAATGCATGTCAGTACATGCTCTTTATCTTTTTTTGTAACAACCAAATAATCATCACTCGTATAAAATTCGTAAACGCAATCAATTAACTAACACCAGTGCATTCAATTGGCCCAATTGATGCGCAATCCCTCGCAATGTATTTATAATGTAAATGCACACACAGACTTGAGATGAACAAAAATGTCTTCGCATAAGCATGATTAAATGCATATCCAGTCAATATAATCCAATGTGCTAATTAGTATTATTAATAATGCAAACACACACACAAACTTGAAATAAAAAATGTCTTTGCATAAGCATGATTAAATGCGTATCCAATTAATGTAATCCAATGTGATAATTAGTATTATTAATGATGCAAACACACACACACACAAACTCGAGATGAAAAAATGTCTTCGCATAAGTGTGATTAAACGCGCATCGAGTCAGTGTACTTATAATGTATACACGAACACACCTTCAGGTGTATCTCTCAACACATAACTGCAATAATGTATATATATAAAAGAAACATAACTTAATAATAAAAGAAGCGGCCAAGTAATGGCACCTACCAACGCACCCTCAAGGTGCACTTAAGTCTTGCACATTCAATGAATGTACCTTGATTAACTCGAAACAGCGTAATTATCTGTGTGTAGAATGCGTAACAATTATAAGCGTATAACTAACAAAACAAGCGATGTACTAACCATGCCTTATCAAATGAATAAATACAAATAAAAGACTGTAATTAAGTAATGCACGATCAAGTACAAACTAGGAAGCGTATAAGCTAGCTTTTGTTGCCTTAAGCAATGAACGAGTATTAACTAGCGACAATAAATTTACTCTCTTTTTTGCGTACAATTGTAAAATAGAACAATAAGCAAACAATAAGACTGTAAAATCGTAATGTAACTGTGATATTCAGTTTTAAAATGTACTATTTTTATTAAAAATATAACAGTTTTTACTCCAATTCAAAATAAATAAGAAATAAAAGGTAGGAAGGAGTGATGTAGGGACAAGTTCCACCTCGTCAGCGAATAGCGCCTTAAGCGCACACACACATGTTAACGCGTACAGTGTAAATCCAATATCCACCGCGTCAAGCGAGCGGCGCTTCAGGCGCACACACATACATGCATAAGCGTATGCATGATAGTGACACTGCGCAGGCGTGCCAGCAGATCAGAGCTAAGCATCACTGCGATCACATTATGTACGATCAGTCTAGTTCCGACAGCTCTAGCGCTTAGTCGCAGAGCTCCTGAATAAAGAACATCTAATTAATATCTGTCGACTCATTTCCAGAGCTCTCCTCGGTGGGCCCGAATCCCACATTATTATTTCTTGTTTCTGCAAACGGAAAATTGAAGCTTGTTTCTTCTAGTTTTATGGTAATTACTAAATGCTTATTAAGGCGAGTCAGTACAAAAAACGTTTCTTGTTATATTAGCCTTAGCATTATTGTTCATAATTTATTGTTAATATATATTTTCAAATTTTCATGACCTGAAACACAAAGGTAATGTTCTTATCTATTGTTAAAATCAAAATTGAAGTCAGTTTGTTAAAAATTGAAGTTCAAAACGAGAAATAAAGTAAATAAGACCCAAAGAATTACTCCCTAGATATATCTCGGAATAAAATTTTAATTCTGTAGTTTTTTGACTTTAATTTTTAAGAAAATGACTTCAACTTTGATCTAATCAGTAGAAAAGAACATTGTTTGTGTATCAGGTCATGAAAATTTGAAAATATGTAATAACAATAAATTATTATCAATAATGCTATGGCAAATATAACAAGAAAGGTTTTTTCTACTTATTTCCCAAGGATTTATTTAGACTCGATATTTCACGCTTTAATTAGAAGTTAATTTTTTATATTTCCTTTAAAACAAGACTACAAGTGCTCATAACTCGAGTATTTTGAAGCGTCAGGCCGTACAACTGCAACTTTGTTCATATTTTGGTACCTAAAAACATCCCAAAGCTTTATTAAGATCTGTGGCCCAGATCAGAAAGCCTTTCTTGGTGAGTTATAGTATATTTCTGAAATATTTAAAACAGTTTTTAGAAAATATTTCACGAAATATTAGCGAAATTTTACTAAAATATTTCTAAAATGATTTTTTTAACTTCAAAATCATTAATAAAACACTTATAAAATTTGTAAAATATTTTACAAAATATTTTTGAGCAATTTTTAAAATATTTATAAGCATTTTTAAAAATATTTTATAAAGATTCACACGAAATATTTGATGCAAATTTTAAGGGGTATCTGGATAGTTCTGTCTTAATCTAATCAATTTTTTTGTTTCAATTTATAAACTAATTATTTTTATAGAAAATTAAAAGATAACTTCCTATAATTTAGATAGAGTAAACAATTTTATTCTATAAAAATATCAAAAATTCCACTAGGTTTTGAAAAAAACTGCCGTGAACCAAAAACCATAATTAAATCTAATTTCAATTTTTTTATTAGAAGTTTTTTTGAAACCTAGTGGAAATTTTTTATTTTTTATAGAGTGAAAACTACTTTATTAACTTAAAAATTACTTGGGTTTGAAAATAATGAGTTGATGAAGTAAATGAAAAAAATTTATTAGAAAGCACAGAGATATCTAGATGTCTAGAGGCCTCTACAAAAATACTATAAAACTATTCCTCAAAAAATCTCTGATAACTTTGAAATCTTTTGTGGTTAATTTCCAAAATATTTCAAAAATATTTTGTGAAATTTTTTAAATAACTATTTGTCTCTGCATTTATACATGCTTTAGAAATATTTCAATGAAGTATTTTTGAAAGATTGCAAAACTTTCGTAAAATATTTCAGAAATCTTGCAGAGATATTTCATACTGCGTGGGAAATAATAATTATAATTATTTTAGGTAAACTATCGATCATCACTATTATGTCTAATATATATATAGACTTGCAATATTTAAGTAAAGGACAACAATTATTTACTACTCAGATACTAGACTGTTTTTCATAAATTTCCTCGAGGTACGTTAAACTTCATTATTTGATTATTTACTTAATATTTTGTAAATGTAATAATAATAATTTTTTTGCAGGGGACGATTATGTATCTCAAGTGACATAAATAAATGCGAATTGTTAGTCATTGTTCGCCACCTTAAAGATGATTCAATAGTAAAATTCAATAATGTGACAAACATTGACTGTGAACTACATTGCCAACTAAGGAGAGGAAGAAGTGGTTCAATGCTTCGATGCTAAGGGTATGAGTTATGTTACAAACAACTGTTTAATTATAAATATAAATTTTTTAATAGTTATTTTTTTAATACTAAAATTTGATCCTAAATTTGCCATACTTTCAGATCATAATAAGAAGCAGTTAAACACTGCAGTGCTGCAAAAAAACATGGAATTTATTGATGGTGCACGACTGGGTAAGATATTTATTACATAAATAGTTATTAAGAAATTTAAAACCATAAATTACTCCTAGAAATCCTATGAACAAAAATACTTTTTATTTTAAATATTTAAATTATACTTAAAAAATTGGATGATGTGCTGTAAGTAAATTTAGTACCTTCATTTTTAACTTTTACAAATTATTTTGAAATTATAAAAATTATCATGTTTATTATTGTATCAAATAATAATGTTTATTAAATGATTTCTAATTAA
>JAPYZB010001306.1:0-14999 GCA_030522745.1 Eupelmus kiefferi | reverse complement strand
CAAAATCTTCTATTATATTAAAAAGCTTTCGGTCAAAAGAGGAAAAATCAGCCCCTAATAGTTTCACTCTATAATATGGCCAAACAAAGGGGCATTTTTATGGATGAATTTCATGTATTATCATTGATTGGGTGAGAGAATATGAGCATATCGTTTTTTATTTTTTTAGCATTTTTTTAAGACTTTTAATACGTTTTCATTTACTGATACTATTTTGCAGTCGAATCTGTGACGTTTTTATGACGCGTCGTGACGTATCCGTGGGATTCCACTAATTTTTTGTGTACAATATTCTTAAACAATATACTGATAATTTTAATTTCTTTATTTATCTACATTTTTGAAATTTAGATTTTTTAACATTCTTGTGAAATGATGATCAACTCTGATGTGGTCCTGATAATGCGGATGCTGTAAATTTTATATAATTTTTTAATAATTACACACATATGAATATCTATTATATTGAATTGGGCCTTATAAAATTGGGCCTTATGATTTTGGGAGTTATTATTTTGGGACTTTTTATTTTTTACGCTCTTCCACATTAAAGGGTTAAGAACGCCATGTATGCGTAAAATGTTTCTTATAAAATCTTATCTTCTATTAAATTAAAAAGCTTTGGGTCAAAAGAGGAAAAATCACCCCCCAATAGTTTCACCTTATAATATGGCCAAATGGGGGGCATTTTTTTAAATGAATGTCATGTACTATTATTGATTGGGTAAGAGAATATGATCAAATCGTTTTTTAATTTTTTTTAGCGTTTTTTTAAGACTTTTAATACGTTTTAATTTACTGATTACTATTTTGCTGTCGAATCTGTGACTTTTTATGACGTGTCGTGATTTATCCGTAGGATTCCACTAATTTTTTGTGTATAATGTTCTTAAACAATATATAGATAATATTGAAATCTCTTGCATTACCTTACATTAAGAGTAAAGGTTTACGTTTATTAAAAGTAAAAAGTATACACTTTGATACATCATGATGATTTTAATTTTATTTTTTCCTAACATCATTTTTTTATATTTATAAATGCTTGAAAGCGTATCAAAGTGTATCAACTATCAGTATGAAATGCAACATTTAGATACACTTTGATATAGTTTGATACACTTCCAATTTCCACTGGGGTTTAAAGTGTTAAGAAGCAAAATTTTATTTAACACCTTCAATAAATTAGTCACTTTATTTCATAAAACACTGTAAGTAATTAAAAATCAAGAAAAATTTTGCATTAAATCTTAATTTTTAAAGAATAATATTTAGGTTCATTTTTAATTGTTAAATAATTCTGCTATTAAATAAATTGCTGTTCATCTTAAGTAAGTTTTGAGGATTCAAATGAAACTATGTTTTAGGGCTTATATATGCCGAAACGAATATCTGATATATTTTGGGTCAAAAATTGTTCTGCAAAGTTTCATTGAAATCCATGATCCAAAGGAGGGAACCTAGCCTTTGCAATCAATGGGCCCTGAAATTAATTTTCTAATTTTTGATAATATTTTATTTATTTCATCTTTACGTATTGATTGAGAAAAATAGTTTCTATTTTAAACGTAAATAATTCAATATAAAGAATCATTTTTAAGAAAAAAAAAACTAAAACTAGAGAAAGCAAGAGTTGATTAGTTTTTTTTTCCAGATTTAAAAAATATAAACCTGCGGAAAGTTATTAATCTAAGTCATGGTAGTTTGTAAACTGAATCAAAAATTTTGACATTACTCATAATTTATAGTAAATCATCCAACAGTTACTTTTTTCAAACAAAAAGTACTGTGCCAAGTCGGCAAAGATGCAACCTTCAAATCACTACTAAACTTTAGCGATATCAGCATCCAAAACCGAATTAATCCCCAATCCCCCTTTATTACCCCAAAAAAAATTTTTCCAAAAAAAAATTCGAACTGCGCCCTCTACTTCCAAGTAAACATTCGGCGAAGCCTCGAGAGCGCTCCGGTCGCGCGAGCAAACCCCCAACTATACCCACCTACAGAGCGGCCCCTGCAGATTTCTACGTTTGCCGTCTCTCAGCGAGTCTCTCCGCCGCCGCGTCACTCTGCGCGTGCCGTATGTACATGTAGTCCGTCGCTCTCTCGAGGAGCAGCAGCCTATACAAACACACACACACACGACATACGCACACACTTACACATCCGCGTCGTTTTTTCCCGTGCGATAACGTCGAGAGTGCGGGTAATCGCCAGAGAAAGGGTCGCAATGATGTCGCAGGGTATCCAGCAGCGTCGCTTCAAGAAGTACCCGTAGTGAAGAGAGAAAAACTAAGGCAGCGCGCAGGAGAGCGAGAAGGAGCTACATGTCCAAGCGTGCCAGGGAGACAGAGAGAGAACAGAGTCTCTCTCGCGGACAATAGAAGAGCGGCCCCCTGTGTGTGTGTGTGTGTACGCGTTGCAGCGGCTCTCTCGCTCTGGACAAGAAGACGGCCAGAGCAGGCCTCCCTCGCCGAGGTGGCTTATTCATTAATTTTTCGTGTTTATTGCCGCGCTGTTCTAAGAACGAGAGCGAGCGGGAGGGAGAGAGAAAGCGCCGCGCGTGACACGGTGAGAGAGAAGGACGAGAAAAAAAATTCACCTCCCCGCGAATATTTGGCTGTGTCCCGCGGAGAATATACACACGGCGGGACAGAGAGATATCGGATTCCGTCCTTTTCTCGGAGGTTTGACTTCCTGCCTGTGTACGCGCGCTACACACCTCCGCCGCTCGTCCTCCCTTTCTCTCGCTCTCTCTTTCTAGCTCGCGTTCAATTTCTTTTTCACCTTTTTTTTCTCCTCTCTCCGGCCTAGAGCGTGCCTGCATAACTTTCACGAGGTCCGTGTTGTGTGAGTGTGTATACTTTTCCATGCTCTCTCTCTCTCTCTCACTGTTTTGGTGAGGGCGAATCTGCGGGCGAGAGAAATTTTTTGACGAGAGAGATGTCAAACGGACGCTTATAGGATCGGGAAGGAAACAAAGGGGATATAACGGAGAAGCGATGATTATTAGCAGTGTTTGATCGAGTGCTGCTTGTAATTTGGTCCATTTTGTTTCTGTTTTTTTTCTCATAGATTCCATTGGTGGCTGGCTTCGATAGGCATTCCCAGTGTTTGGACTGTTCTGCTCGAGGAGTGTTGTGTCGAACCAGCAAGCTCCGCAGTGCCATTGTCAATGAGCAAACTGTGGATCGAGGAGTGCACCGTTTGTTTGGAGGCAGGAAAATAGTACACGGAGCTAACAACAATCGGGCATGATGAAGAGTGCTCTACCGAAGAAGGAAAGCAAAATGCGCATCAGAGCTTTTCCTGTAAGCTTTGTTAATGTGACTACTTTTTCTTGTCTCTGCAAGTTTTTCTGTAATCTGCGTTGGAGATACTTTATTTTATCTTGGGTTATCATTTGATACTTTTGATTAGTCATGAATCATGTTGCAGATTTTTTTTTTAATTACATAAACGTTTTCTAGCCTGATATAAGTTTTTCCATCAAATAGCTCGCATATGGTAAATATAATATGTAATTGCACACTTTTCCTTGCAAAGTTTCATCATAATAGTTGTAAATATTTTGATTCAGTTGTCAAAAAAGATAATGCAGATTTTAGGTTAGAGATTCTTTTGGCCATTTTTAATCACCTTGGTAACTAGATAACATATTATAAAATTTTTGATATTCAAATTTTATACTGAAAAAACACAAAAAAAAAAGTTTGGTTAACATTCCTTGTTAAATTACAAGTCTGAAATGTTACAAACTACCATATTTGTACTTTGTAACTTCACAATCTTAAATTCCATCTATTTGTTTCAACGTATATTGAAATAAAATTTACAAATTAAAATGAGCTGAAAAGTGATAAACAGGTCCAAGGTGTTTAATGTTGGTGTCAGCTGTCAAAAAACTTGAATCCAAAATCTAAGATTATTATCAAAAGATCACCATGGATAGATGGTTTCGAGAATCCTCTATGCAAAATAATGCTAAAAATACAAGCCATAAAAATTTGGAATCAAGGCTGACAAAACACCATGGAACAACTCCTTTTATTATAACAGAAAGACTTGTGAGAAAATATTTACTTTATTTACCTATTTCGTTTGGCTAATAATCTCTTTTGCATTACAGACGTCTATGGACGAGAGATACGTGGAGAATATTTGGGCTCTTCTGAAAAATGCAATCCAAGAGATTCAAAAGAAAAATAATTCCAGCCTCAGCTTTGAAGAATTGTATCGCAATGCATACACAATGGTTCTCCATAAGTATGGCGAACGGCTTTACACAGGTCTAAAAGAAGTTATAACACATCATTTGGTGAACAAAGTGCGTAAGGATGTATTAGATTCTCTTCATAACAATTTTCTACAAACATTAAATCAAGCATGGAACGATCATCAAACATCGATGGTGATGATAAGGGACATTCTTATGTACATGGATAGAGTTTATGTACAGCAAAACAATGTGGACAATGTATTTAATTTGGGATTAATTATATTTCGTGATCAGGTGAGTTCTTCTGATATTTGTACAAATAAAAACGTATAAATAAAGAAATTGATTAATAGGTACTGTTAAACTTTGTAAAATATTATTTATTTTTATTTTTAATTATTTAGAGGAATATAGTACCAGTTAAAAATAATAATACTTGTTGGATTTATAGTATCTATTTTAAATAATTAATCCAAATTAATAATTCTTTAGTTAATATTATTTAATAATATTATTAATATTTTTACCATATAAAACCTAATTCTTTAACTGTTTTTGAAAATAATTACATATCATTAGGAAATTAATTTGCACTGTAATTAAGTAATATACATATTGCTCTGTTAATATTTTTAAGGAATTTATGCTTTATAAAATTATTTTGAACTTCAACAGGTTGTCAGATATGGATGTATAAGGGATCATTTACGCGAAACATTACTAGGGATGGTGGCTCGAGAAAGAAGGGGAGAAATCGTTGATCGCATAGCGATAAAAAATGCTTGCCAAATGTTAATGCTATTAGGTATCAACAATCGTCTAGTTTATGAAGAAGACTTTGAGCGGCCTTTCTTACAACAAAGTGTAGAATTTTACAAAGTAAGTTTTTTTTATAAAATGATTTTAAGCAATACTATCATATTACTTCAGCATTGTAATCACCATTATATTTTTAGATGGAGTCTCAGAAATTTTTAGCAGAAAATAGTGCATCGGTATACATAAATCAAGTTGAAGCTAGAATTACAGAAGAGTCAGAAAGGGCTAAACATTATTTAGATGAATCCACTGAGCCTCGAATAGTTGAAGTTGTTGAAGAAGAACTGATTAAGAAAAACATGAAAACTATAGTTGAAGTAAGCTAAATGTAGAACGCTTAAATTTTAATTAAGTTTTATTCTAATTTTTACATAGTATAATTTTTATATTTCATTTTCTTACAGATGGAAAACAGTGGGGTTGTTCATATGCTTCAAAACTTGAAGACTGAAGATCTTGGATGCATGTATAAATTATTTTCTCGAGTTACTGACGGTTTGAATACCGTTTGTGGCTGTGTTTCGCAGTATTTGAGAGAACGAGGTCGAGCGTTAGTTCAAGAAGAACAAGAATCCGGCACTAACGCAGTTCAATTTGTGCAAAATTTGTTGGATTTAAAGGACCGTTTTGAACATTTCTTACATTATTCATTTAGCAATGATAAACAGTTTAAACAGATGATTGCATCAGATTTCGAGTTCTTTTTAAATCTCAACACAAAAAGTCCAGAATACCTCTCTTTGTTCATTGATGACAAGTTAAAGAAAGGTCTCAAAGGAGTAAGTTCTTTCTTTTCATATTTTTTAATGGAGCCTTGCCAACTCCAACACCATCTTTTAAAGAAAACAAAGAAATCTTTATTCTTATTTCATTCAGAATGTAAAGGAGTGATTTAACTTAAGGACTATGTTCTTAGTTTATACAATTTCAAATTTCTTTTGTAATTCATAAACTCGCATTGCTTAGCTTAATTTAATTTAATTTTTTATTTGTTTTGCTGCACGATATAAAAGTTTCAATTAAAATGTGATGTTTTATTTAAACGGGCTTTTTAAGTTTAATTAATAAACCTAATTTTAATAAAATTTTCTTTTAATGCAGATGACGGAACAAGAAATTGAAGGTATTTTGGATAAGACAATGGTATTATTCCGGTTTCTGCAAGAAAAAGATGTGTTCGAAAGATACTACAAACAACACTTGGCCAAGCGACTTTTGTTAAATAAATCCGTTTCCGATGATAGCGAAAAAAATATGATATCAAAACTCAAGGTGAGTTTAATAAATGATTTTAAGAAATGATTGTCAATAGAGAGATTTTGGCCACTCGTGTCTTTAAATATACAGAGTCAAGGAGTATTCAACGTCGACATAAATGTCCTGCTTGCTATGAGAACCCTGAGTCCTGATCCTCTCAAAGATTCCTTGGGTGTCACATACCTAGTAGAATAAGATATTCGAGTAATATCGTGAACTAATATTTCGTAAATTGCCCAACACTGCTCTGGACCTCTGCATGAAAAAGTCAACACGTAATGTTATAACATTTTCGATAATTTATTAATTTCTGTTTGTTTAGACTGAGTGTGGCTGCCAGTTCACATCAAAATTGGAAGGCATGTTCAAGGATATTACAGTCAGTAATACAATCATGGAGGAATTCAAAGAACATGTTCTAGCTTGCGGAGTAAGTTGTTTTATTTTTCAAAATATTTTTATTATAACCAATGTGTGCTTTACCATATTTTTACATGATATTCATAGATGACGCTAAGCGGTGTGGATTTAAGTGTTCGAGTTTTAACAACTGGTTTCTGGCCAACTCAAGCTGCAACTCCTAAATGCAGTATGCCTTCTGCACCCCGTGATGCCTTCGATGCCTTTCGCCGTTTTTACCTTGGTAAACACAGTGGCCGTCAGCTAACTTTACAGCCTCAATTAGGTATGTCAAATTTAAATATCTTCCCAAATTTTTTATATAAATATTATATTGAAATTATTTTTAAAAAATTGTTGTAATAGGTTCAGCAGATTTAAATGCCATTTTCTATGGTCCACGAAGAGAAGAAGGTCTTGCAGAATGCCCATCTTCATCTCAAGGATTTGGAAACGGCAATAGCCAGCGTAGTAGTAGTAGTGGATCATTTACTGCTCGAAAACACATCATTCAAGTATCAACTTATCAAATGTGCGTCCTTATGCTGTTTAATAACCGAGAAAGGTTAACATATGAAGAAATACAGAATGAAACAGATATTCCCGAAAGGGATTTAATAAGGGCGCTGCAATCCTTGGCAATGGGTAAAGCAACGCAACGAGTTCTGTTGAAATATCCACGAACAAAAGAAATTGAACCATCTCATTGCTTCTGTGTAAATGACGGCTTCACCAGTAAACTTCACAGGTAAGACCTTCTGAAATTCATTTGAAATCAATAGTTTTATAATTATTTATTATAAACAATACCGCATGAGAAAAGTTGATTCAAAATACAATAAGTAAATGTGATCATATTTTTAATTTTTAAGTATTACTTTGTGTCATCGATAGAGTTATTAAATTTATTAAATGTTTCAAGTAATTATTATTTAATAAATTGAAGACGTGTAAAATTGAGTTAAATTTTTTGAAATTCTTATTTTTTTAGAGTTAAAATTCAAACAGTAGCAGCAAAAGGAGAATGTGAACCAGAAAGGAAAGAAACTAGAAACAAAGTTGATGAAGATAGGAAGCATGAAATAGAAGCTGCGATAGTAAGAATTATGAAAGCTCGTAAAAGAATGGCAGTAAGTTTTAAAAATTATAAAGAACTTTTTCAATTATACCTTTTGATATGAATAATTTGTAATGTGTTTTTTCTTTCAGCATAACATACTTGTGGCGGAAGTTACAGATCAGTTACGAGCAAGATTTTTACCTTCGCCTGTTATTATTAAAAAACGTATAGAAGGTTTAATTGAACGAGAATATTTAGCCCGTACAGAAGACAGGTATGTAAACCGTCATTATTGTTTTGTTTTTAATACATCTTCTACATGCTCTTATTATTAATTATATTTTTTATTTACAGAAAAGTCTATACGTACGTCGCATAATCCTAATTAAAAGGATTTGTACAAACATGTAAGTGTAATATACAGGAAATATTGTAATTCTGTTATTAGATGTAGCTTCATTTTTGAGTAGACAGTAACGATTATGTGACTTTTGCAAAACAGTGTATTTTTTTCAGAAACTACCGGGTTTGGATCTTAGTAACCCAGATCTTCATGAAGCGTTATTATAAGTTTTAAAAATAAAAAAAAAACACTGTCAGTAAATTTGATTATAATAATGAATTTAAATTATTCGAAACTTCAAAAATGTACTTTTTCACCATCCTTGTTCACCCTTTGACAGATAACAGTTCATGATCGAAAATCGTATTGTTATCAGTACAATTAGTAGACATAGTATAGGATTGTATAAAAAGGTTTTGATTGGATTATTTTTATAGCAAAAAGTTGTATTTTATTCTAAGAATTTGGCCGTTTTATTATTACAATTACTAAAGTCAAACAATTAGATATTATATTTCTTAAAAAAAACATGTAATTATTTTTTACTTTTGTAATAATTAAATCATACGTAAAAACATACTTTCTTAAACAAAACAAAAATTATGTGTGAAAATGGTTTTGAAATCTTTAAAGTTATCGAAATATAAAGTATAATTATATATTATTTTAGAAAAAAATTATGATTAAAAATATATCAGTTTTATTCTGTTAACGCTTACATATACGCTGTGCCGAAATAGACATATTTCGTCGTTTTTTAAATCTGTTATATTTATTCTTACTATTCCTTACTTCTTGAGTTAATATTATCTGATTGAGAATGTTAAAATCAGAAAGCTATTCATTTTAGAATAACAATAAAATTGAAATTTATCGAAATCTACAAGAGTACTTCTAATTCGATTATTACTTGCTGAAATAATTGCACTAACTGAAATTAAAATTATAGTACATAATTTAATTGAAGAATCAATATGTACTCTTAAATAAAAAGTTATGTTTAGTAATTAGTTTAAAAATAATATTCAAAGGTATAATTTAATGATTTTGTAAGTAAATCGTCTTCGACAGTTTCAATTACTACTGTCAAAATTAAAAAAAGTTGCGCTTTATGTTTCCACTATTTTTCTGTAAATATATACATTTAATAAAGTATGTACTGCTCTATTAAATCATTTGTTATTAAAATCTATTTCAACCGACTCTCAAAATATTCTACTTTTTAGGAAATGTTAAAATAACGATTACCCCCTTAAAACAAGTTCTCAGTAAAAGGTACAACAAACTAAAAACCAATTAGCAAGTAATTTCAGTACAGCATTAAACGAGCATCAACAAAATATGCATCTTAATCTATACAGCGTCTTATCACCAAGCGCGCAGTTCGCAGAGCAGTCCAAAAGCCAAGGTCCCATCTAATAGAAACTTAAGCGATAAATAAGACATTCTCCTATCAACAATCACACGGCTCTTCTCGACTATACGGCAAACAAGCCTCAACAGCAGCTGCCTGCCCATCGGCTAGATAACGTCTTCTGAAATCTCTCCCCATTTTTAAGATACATCGCCGATCTCCCAGCGAAGAAAGAGGGGACAATTTCTCGGGCGCAAGAGCGAGAGGAGACACCGGCAGGCCAGACATAATCTCGGCAAGTAGCTTCGCCGTGCCCGTGCCGTCTTTTTCTACTGCCACGTCTGAGGAGCCGCCGCCACTACCACTTGCGCACCTCCACCTACATAAACCTCGTTGGCCGGCAGTCGAATAATATATACGCAGCGCAAGGACGGAGAAGGAGAGAGGGTAAAAGAAATAATAAAACGTCACTGGAAAAAGAGGTTGGAAAGTTCAAGTGTGCGTGTGCCGCTGAAACGAACGACAGAATTGCTTGTGCGTATATATATGCCCGTGGCAACGTGGAGTATCTTTTACTTTGACCTTTTTACCGCTCGTTCAGAATTCGAGTGCTCTGTGTAAACAAACCTGCTGCTCGATTGCTTGGAATGATTGAGAGATATTTATAAATAGATTAGTCATTAACATGTTAATGTTATTCAATGTTGAAAGTCAAAGTAAGGGACACTTTAAATGTACATATACGTTGGGACTGAGCATGTAGCGCTACCAGGTTTGTTCGATTGTAGACGTCGCGTTGAGTCATGTAACCGCTGTGATAATGTTTTTTTTGTTTTGACCACTTTCGGGAGACTGATTATTTATACTTGCATGAGACAATACCGATTAAAAAGTTTCGGAAATTCGGATAAGTCGGGAAAATTACGATCACAATATATATTTTTTTTTTTTTTAACTAACTATAAAATATAAAAATTGGAATGTTTTTTATCTGTTTTTTTTTCATCCCGTTTTTCAATGTATTAAAATTTTCCAATCATTTGAAGCAGGAAATAATTGTAATTCACCCGCAGACATCTAATCTTATTATCACTAAATATTATCGCCCATCGGCGATGAATGAACAGTCAAATAAATAATACTTATGAATCCCGATAACAGCTAAAAAATTTTTATTTGCAGAAATATCAAGCTAATTAAAATTCAATTAAAAAAATATTAAAAATTCCAAAAAAATACATAAATTTGCAAAAAATCTATTTCGACTAAATACTTTCAGGTAGCCGCAATTTCCACCTTTCACACATCTAACCCTACTCCCATCACCTGCAACGTCCCACTTCCCACAACTCGCAAAAAAACATCTCCAGCGAAGGCGTGGCCCCAAATAATCAAACTCATCGCGCGCTCGCGTCACAGTTACGCACACGTAACCCGCACTTTTACAATCGAACAAACCTATATACACCCGATTCGCCAATAACAAGCCTCTCTCACATCTCCATTATACAGGGTGGCAGCAGGGAGAAAGCAAGCAAGACAGCATTTCTCCTCTCTCTCTCGCGCATCTATAGCGCTATGGCCGTGCCCCTCCAGCTCTGCTGTCGCGCGAGCGCCGGCTTCGGCCGACTGGCAGCCAGCAGCGGCGGCGGCGCACCTCGGCGGCTTCACTTCGCTCGAGGCATCCTCGCAGCCAGCTCCTCCAAGCTCTCCTCTTGCCGACCGGCCGCCTCTTCGTTTCACCTCGAGCTCCGGCACTTCAGCGCATCCTCCGCTGCCATGGCTAAGATACAGGTGAGATTGGATTTTTTCGCCTTTTGCGAAACTGACATTCGCTTCTTTCGCCGTTAGGCATTTAAACGGGATATAGGTTATTGTTTAGATTTTGTTTCGCGCAAGCCGGCAAGGGGCGTCGATCGGACGTCGCCTTTTTTTTCGCAACGGTACTTACTGCCGCCTTGCGTATAATATACACTTGGCTCGGAGAATTGAGGTCGTGAAATTGAACTTTCTCACGGGCGGACTTTCGAGCTGTACTTTCCGCCGGTTTCGGGTTCATTGACTCGAGGGAGGGAAGGGACAGCTGCATATATGCTTATACGTATGTGCGGTAACGGATTATGCATTCGTATGCCCGTTCGATAATTTATATCGGAGAAGTCGAGTACCTACATACGTGTTATGTATACGTGACCGGACGCGAGGCGCGCGCGCTTGTTTGCTTGGAATCAGCTAATCGAAAGTCATCGGCATGATTTGCAAGAAGCGCCAAGTCGAGCTTTATCGCTGTGTATTAGCTTTCTAATGCCGGCGCGGGGTGGGGGGATATAGCTTTGAGCGGCTTTTGTCCTCAAGGACAGCCGTGTCGTTCAACTTTATTGCTTGAGATTGCGGAGATTTTGATGTTTTGCATATTATTATTTTCGGAGCTAGAGGCAAATATTTGCTTTATTTGGTGATTGAGGGTTTAGTTGTTTATCGCTTGTTTTGATTTTTTTTTAGTATTTTTGTTTTTCTTGTGATGCGTTTATAATGGGTCGTATAGACAGAGGCGTTTAAATAATGATTTTAATTTATGAAATTTGAGTTTTTTAAAATGGAGTAGCAGGTGATTTTTGTAGATAATTTTCATTAAAAAATGTTTAGAGATAATGATTTATTTTATGTCTTGCGATTTTTTTCCTGCATTCCATTTGATGAATCATTAATGATCTACTTGTGGAAAACTTTTCAATAAAAAGTTCTAGTCTAAGGTTAATTGTAAAGGTATGATGCAAAGTATATTATGCATAGGTAAAAAAATAAAGAAAAAAAGAAAAAAATGCAGGGTTTTAAAACTATTTAGTAACAGGTACAAATTCAATGAGTTATTTAATAAAATAATTATAAATTTTCATTTACATTTTTTAACTGTTATAATCTAAATACTATAAATACCTTTTGCAGGCTGGACCAGTTGTGGACATTCTCGGAGACGAGATGACCCGCATCATTTGGGATCTCATCAAGGAAAAACTGATATTCCCATATTTGGACCTCGAAATTCACACTTATGATCTGGGAATGGAAAACAGAGATGCCACAGATGATAAAGTGACAGTAGAGTGCGCTGAAGCCATTAAAAAGTACAACGTCGGTATCAAATGCGCGACCATCACACCCGACGAGAAAAGAGTCGAGGAATTCAAGCTGAAGAAAATGTGGAAGAGCCCGAACGGTACCATAAGAAATATCCTGGGCGGCACGGTATTCCGTGAGGCCATCATTTGCAAGAACGTTCCGCGACTCGTCACCGGCTGGGAGAAACCGATCATCATCGGTAGGCACGCTCATGCCGACCAGTACAAGGCCGTGGACTTTGTAGTCCCTGGACCTGGAAAGCTCGAGATCACCTGGACCAGCCCGTCCGGTGAGAAGATCCAGCATCTTGTGAACGAGTTCAAGGGCGCCGGAATCGCCCAGGCCCAGTTCAACACGGATGAGAGCATCCGCGCCTTCGCCCACAGCTCGTTCCAGTATGCCCTCTCCAGGAATTACCCACTCTACCTCTCCACCAAAAACACAATCCTCAAGCAGTATGACGGTCGCTTCAAGAACATTTTCCAGGAAATCTACGACGCCGAGTACAAATCCAAATTCGAGGCTCAGGGTACCTGGTACGAACACCGTCTCATCGACGACATGGTGGCCTATGCAATGAAGTCGAGTGGCGGATACGTCTGGGCTTGCAAAAACTACGACGGCGATGTCCAGTCGGACTCCGTGGCCCAGGGTTATGGCTCTCTAGGTCTCATGACCTCGGTGCTCATCTGCCCGGACGGACGGACCGTTGAGGCCGAGGCGGCCCACGGTACCGTCACGCGACACTACCGTATGCACCAGCAGGGTAAGGAGACTTCGACAAATCCAATTGCCTCAATCTTCGCCTGGACTCAGGGTCTGCTGCACCGAGCCAAGCTCGACAACAACAAGCCGCTCAAGAATTTCGCCGAGACTCTGGAGAAGGTCTGCGTGAGCACGATCGAGTCCGGCTTCATGACCAAGGATCTCGCTCTCTGCATGAAGAAGGCCGATGACATCAAGAGGAGCGATTACTTGAACACCTTTGAGTTTATGGACAAGCTGGCCGAGAACCTGAAGAAGAGCCTCAACGCGTGACTTGATCGTATTGAGAGTACCGAATTCGTTGTAGTACGAGCGAAGTATTGAATGAAGCTCGCATTGCCGTGAGGCATGAGGTGGTGAAAGGAAGCTGCAGTTATGTAAATTGCAGATAGCCGTTGAGAGGGTATTAACAGCCTTGAGCAATCGATATGTGATGAATGTGAAGACTTCGAGTGCATTTATGTAATGTAAAGCTGTATGTGCTGCATATTTTGTATAGATATGTACAAGCATATTTATAATACCGAAATTTTTTAATATAAAAGTTTTATTTGATTTTTATCTAATATGTGTGTTAATCTGTTTTCCCCCTAAATGCTCTCGGCGCCGGTATCTTATTATGGAAGTTTGCGCGTCACAGCAATACTGCATGATAATGAATACGCGAGATAAATGATATTAGCATTGGGAAATTATTATGAAATACTCACGTATTTTTGTAATATGTTGATGTGTATGCATGTCAATGTCCTAGCTTCTTCGGTATAACAACAATTTTACGATTTAGAAACGTCATTTTTTTCTTTTTTTTTTCTTTAATAAGTTATGGAGGGTTTTTGTTTTACCTACTTGAGACTGAGTTAATATTTAATGCACATTTGAATAATGAATATTTAAATCTAATCTTACATGTTAAATAAAAAATGTTGCATTATTTATGAACAAACGTAAATTTTGTGTAAAATATTTCAAATGAACATAATTTTGATTCGTTTTATTTTATTTTATAAGTTTAAATTTTTAATCTATTTCATTGTTTTATTTGGAAGAAATAATGATAACGTTAAAATTTTCAATATAATTAATCCAAAGTATTTTCAAAGAAAAACTAAAAATGTTTAAAAAAAAATTTTTTTTTATTTTGAAAAATGAAATTTTAAAAATTTTTTTCACTGTAATATACCTAATCTTATACCTAATCTACTAGTTGCAATTTTTGTGAAAGATACGTAAATAAAGAGAATTCTAGGTTGAAACTATCTTATTTAACTTACAATTTTTCGCACTAGTTTTAATGTTTGCTCTTGCAGCGTTGATACGTTTAACTTCAGTTTTATTTTAATCTGAAAATGATAAATTTTTTATACTTTTAATAATAATAATTTTTTATAAAAAGAAATACATGAATATTTATAACTATATTTTCAATAAATAAAAATACCTATTTCTGCAATTGTAAATATTTAAAAAATTAAAAAAATAATAGCATATATTTCGTTTCTTCTGAAGGTGTTCCCAATAAATTATTTTTTGACTATCAACGAAAATATATATTGTGATTTTCGTGAATTCAAGATATTTATTACTCTTATTGTTGCACTCTAACTAGGTAAAATTTCAAGATTTTAAAATTTAATGTTTTTGGGCAAAAATGCCCTCTCAT
>JAPYZB010001305.1:0-15409 GCA_030522745.1 Eupelmus kiefferi | reverse complement strand
AAAAAAGCCTCGATCGATCGGCGACGCTGCGAGGATAAATAAGAACAGGATCGCGGCAAAAAAGTGAGGTACGCGAGCATATCGAGTGTCTGAGATATCGAATCGCTCGCAGCAAAGACGGTATGATTTGGGTGGGTTTTATTATAGTTTTGCGATGTTCGCTCGGTTGAGAAGATCGGATGTGGATAAATATAGATTGATGAATCAAGGATCGGATATTATTAAAATTAATTTTGTGGAATTGATAAATCATGAAAACAATTAGTAAATTTTATTGGTTTAAACAATAGTATTATTAGGAAGTTGGGGTTGTGTGCACAAGTTTAAAATCGATGAGCTAAGTACTAAGTCAATAACGACAAACTTTGTTGTTTGTACACAGTTAAATGCTTGGTTGAGCTATTTATCTACATTCTATTGTTTCAAGTTAAGTTAATACGGCTTAACTTGTTTGTAACAACAGTTTTATTTTTTTTGTCAATAATTTGTTTTGATGTTGGTTTTCTGCAGACGACCTCATGCAGAAATAATCCAATACGAAACTGCATTATTATATTTCAACTCACAAATACTGCACAGCCGACTTTAAACGATATCAATTCACATGAACAATATTTCTGTCGGTTTTTATCCTATTCACAGCTCAATTCCATTTTTACAAAAGAATAATAAAATAAAATCTATTTAAAAGCCTACCCAGTTGATAATTCCATTCAAAACCCATCCATGAATCTCCCAAAGAAAATACCCAAGATAAACAGGTTTAATTCATCACGAAATCGCGAAAAAGCTCATTGAAAAAAATAAAGAACCCAAGCTAAGCCTGCTTTTATTAAATCGACCCGTCCTCGAGAAACTTAAAAAAAAGCGCCCATCCCGTTTTCCTCCGTTAATCGAGGAATCTTTTTCAGGGGCGTCCGCCCGCGTAATCCTTCAGAGTTGTCCGCTGGATTTGCCGGCTCTATCTCGCGGCGCACACATCCGCAACTCCAGCGGCCGATCGGGCTTTTCCTTTGTCTAAGCCGTGGGATACTGCAGTCTCATTGTTAGCCGCTCGCGCGTGCATTTTCGGTGGCTCTCATAGCGTTATAATGCAAATTCCCGCTGATGGCCGGCGTTTGTTCTTACAGGCGAGCGTCGAGCGTAATACGTTTGTCAAAAATGTTTCATTAAATTTGCCGGTCTGAAGCTGGCGAATAAACTGTTTGGTGTAGGAAGGATGAACGCTTGTTCGGTGAGATAAACGGACAATTCCCAATAGTGTGAATTTACACACGCCGTTGAACTTCAATACTGCATTTCGCACGGTGAATAAATTCTGGCCTCGGCGTTGACCTCTTTAGCTGGCGTTTATAATTTAGCAATTTTGCGAATTTTTTCGGAGCGCAGCCTAGAAAAGGAAGGCGTAGTCTTTGCATATATATGAATTCACGTATTTACGTGTACGTGTTGTCGGATTGACCCAAATGTACTTATATAGTCCTATGCAGCATCGTAACTAATTCAGGCTTCACCGCTGCGTCTTCGGACTTGTCAGTGTATCCTTTGGGGACGTAATACACCTCCTTTTCCGCGAGCTTCCGACGTCTTATCTTGTATAAATTAATTTAAAGTCGTTGAATGTGCTCTATAGTGAGACAAATCGATAGTAAAATTAAGTTTTACTATTTGTGATGGTGGTAAATATCTGCGCTCTTGTTACATTATTTATTATAGTTAAATAAAACTATTTCTGTAAATAGTTGTTGCGTTGGTAGAATTGATTTAAATGTTCACAAAATGTAAATTTCATATTTTAAGGAAAAGTTTCTTTAATTATACATTTTTAAAGTGATTTAAAATTTTTGAAGCTTGAAACATTAATTTTTTTTTTGCAACTATTATGTAACACTCAGCATTTTTATATTTCCGCAAATATCGCATAATACGTTATGAATTTTTTTATTTTTGAAATGGAAATTTTTGCTGGAATTCCTATCTATTCAAAACTTACATTATACATTCTAAACGCGACTCTTCTTTACATTACATATGTCTCATAGTGTAAGAATTTTGTTCGTTTTGTAACAAAGATTTTTACATTCATATAAAAACCTTGAAATAAAAATGTTTAAGAAAGTATTAAGATCTCTTCGTAGCACATACATCTTGGTGTAAAAATCACGTTTATTTCAATATAAATTTTTTAAAATTATGAATACGAAGAAGTTTAAAAAAATATTAAAGACGTATAAAAATACGTTCTCTTATTAAAAAACGTAAAAGTAGCCCTAAGGACGCCATTAAAAGAAATATACAAATAGTTAATTACTGACTGAAATATTCTCGCAGCAAAACCCAAAATCAGAGTCCAATAATTAAAACACATATTTATAAATAATAATTTTATTTAAACCCTTATCGTGAAAAAAATTGTTCTCCCTATCCTTTAAAACGTGAATCTGCGCTTGACACACATTCTAACGCGCATCGTACTGTACTCGGCGCACAAAAGAAATCGCCTTATCAGGCCGCGGCGCGCGCAAGGACCTAAAGCCGTAACTGAATTCCGTATTTATGTGCCTCTTAGTCTGCGCAGCCGGCAAAATGGAAGGTAAATTCCATTTCGTTCCGCTGACAAAAGGTGAAGTTATCGCGAACTTTCTTATACGGGAATATTGGATTACCCATGCTAACGCTCCCATACCGTCTGTCCTTTAATGGAGTAATAATATTGGATGTCACGTAACATTAACGACAGGCCGATGCAGAGTGACATAAAACGAAACAAAGTTTTCCTACTTGGACGCCTTTATTTGACAGAAGCGCGTAATAATGAATTACTTCATGAACTAGTTCCAGTGGAAACGTGAGAAAAGATGGGATCCTCGGAATTTTTCCTCTAAAAGAGCGAATAAGTCTTTTTATGCAATTTTGATATGATCATAAACCCATAAAAAAAAGAGTATCATTAATTTCCCAGAAACAGGTATTTATCCACAAACCCAACCTGCGCTAGCGAATATTAAATAAAATCGTCATCTCGCATCTCCGATGAAAAATGAAATCGAGCTTCGTCGCCGGCGTCTTGGAGAAAACCAATACAATCCATTTCCTCCCTTCCAGCTCTGCCAACGTTTTCATTAAAACTAAAGTCCCCGCGTAGGGAGGCAGGAACTTCGATAGACTCGCGTGCCGGAAGCTCGCGGCGGCTCGTGACGTGCGGCCGGGACACGGGAAACCGTTCGCCGAGACGTGCCTCGAAAATCCAATGAACGCCGATCGGATGCTGCCGCTTACGTCACGAGGCTCATGCGCGCCTGTGTATGGGAAAATGCTCGCGAGGAGGAAAAATCGCGAGGCTCGATGGGGGGAGGGAGTGCAGGGATGATAAGGAGGTCTGGATGCGCGATTTTCCGAGGGCTGGTTTTGAATGCGAAGTGGTGAGAGTAAGGGATTTGGGTTTGTAGCTTTCATTGTTGGGTTTTTGGAGGAATGTGTGCTTTTGTGGAGGTCTATTGTCGTGGAGAAATGAAAGTGTGTTATTGTGCTAGGTGCATTTTGAACAGTTTTATCTTGTCGTCGGTGCAGTATATGTAGACTTGAAAGTACTTTAATAGAGACTTGAATCAAATAAAAAATTGTAAATATATTGTAAACGAATGCTATAAAACAAAACTATTTACAAACTAATTCAAAAATTTTTGACAAATAATTGTGCACTTTTACTATGCCTGAAATTGAAATCATTTTCATTGATTGACAATCAATATTGGACAATCAATATCAGTATATGTATATGTTAAATTGAGTTAATAAAACTGATAAAAATGTACTAATAATCAATAAGGAAATACTGAAAAATCAGTGATAATACACACAAATATCAGTACTACTTAAATCACTGTCCTTACTTTATCTGATTTGAAAAGTGATTCATTAATTTAAAGAGATATAATTATGACTACTGTAATCAGTCAATTTTCACTTATTGAAGTTTAGAAAAAAATTGCTGAAGTTTCTAACTGGCAATGTCGAATTGTCAAATAATGTAAGAAGTTAATCCATTTAAGAAATTCAAAATTAATAATCGCTATTAAATGATATCGCTATTGCTAAAGTCCAGAAACATGAAGTCAAATACAACGCTCGATAACTTAAAAGACATAAAAACTTTTTATTGAAACATGTCTAATATGTACGCCAAAAGTTAACTGAGTAAAATCGAGGGTGTAAACGTCCCCTTAACCATTGAAAGTGTCGTGGGCGAATATCACAACTTTTTTGGATTTCAACGTTTATTGCGCCGGATGAAATAAGCTGAAGCAAAAGTATACCTATATTGTATAGGTAATATACGGCGTCGATCTCTGCGAGTTCTGTGCGAAAACAAAGATACTACGCCGCAAGGCAGCTAGCCAAATGTTGTGGTCCGATCGAGATGACAAGTATATAGTAGCGTCTATTGCTAAAGTACGACGAATACGTCTTGCGCAACGTGAATGGACTATATATGGTTATTTACAATTAGATTTGTGTACAAACCAATTATCTAATGTACATTTGTTTGTCTTGTTTTAATATTACTTTAGTATTTTTAAAGTTTAGTATTGAAATTAAGTACTTAATAAAAATTCCTTTTATAAGAGTAAATTATTGAACTAAATTCATTGGTACGCTTTTACTTTTTAAATTTTATACAATATATTCATGTCCCTGAAAAACTACAGTTTCGGTATAGTGCAATGTTTTTCAATCAAATTTGACCATCTTTTATTTATTTTTTCGATATTTATTTCAGATCACGTTTTCGATTACACTATACATATTTTTTCAGATTGAATTATATGACTCCTCGTCCAAATTTTATTTAAATATATTTTATTTCATAAAATATATTTTACACAACCATTGAACCATCCCTTTTTTAAATTACTAATTTTAATTTAGATGATTATGTTTTTGATGAATTTTATGATGGTATGATTTTAATCTCCTCAACTATTTAACATATCACTGAAACTGAACATGATTATTTTAGTTAAATTTACTACTTTATGTTAATTAGAAAGTTTCTGATATAGTTTATAAACTGTACTCTAGTAATAATAGCTATATACAATGCTGACAATAAATTAACCCAACAACAAATAACTAAATAAATTTCTGGTGTTACGCTCTTATCGCACCAAGAACATTCCAATTAATGCAAACATCCAAACGAGAGAGCACACACGTCGTTAAGAGAAAATACTGAATTTTTCGCATTTTCTCAACGTACGCAAGAGAACGTGGAGCCACCCAACACGATTCGCCCAACTTAAAATCCATCCAGCAAGGAAGGCAGAGAGCCATAAAGCTGGAAAGTATTTTTCTTTCGTGAAAAATATGGAGGGCTGTGAACTATACGTAGGAGAGAAGCAGGAGAAAATGAGGGAGAAAAGAGAGTTTTATCGCAGCGCTTGCGTGCGTTCGCTTATTTTGCGAAGTGCTGTTGTTTTCCGTTTTTTTTTAACTCTCTTATTTGTTTTTGTGGAAAAGGGAGCGGGATGCAGGCTGATACAATTGCGCGTAAAGTTACACCGTAATATATGGTTTTAGCAAAAAAACTCTGACGCTTTAAACAAGTTTTGTGTATACATTTATGTACTTGTTAGAGCTTTGGTTTTTGTTCCATTATTATAAAGCGTATTGTTAGAATGGAAAATTAAAATTAATGAAAGTTCCTACTTATAGACTGAAGTACTCTATTGTTATAATGTTTATTTTATATTATATAATACTATGGTTGACATTTAATATTGTAAAGTACTTACATCGGTGAAACATAGAAGCACGTTTATATATTTTTATCGATAATTTAACTCAAAAAGATGAATTACTATGCACTATAGTTTATTTTACAGTCATTGATTTCGCCGATAAGCTTTAAAATAGCGAAGGTAATTTGTATAAAGTAATGGACTTGTAAGTTTTATTTTTACATTTTACACCTGATCATGTAGAAAATTTTTATAAAAGCTATGTCGTTAATGTAATTATTAATAGTGTGATAAAACTAATCAATATTTTAATATATATAAAACATTTAACTGATAAGATAAAATATTGAATTATAGTTTTTTTTTATTAAAGTCATTATAAAATCTTCATTTTAACTAAGAGTCCAGGGACAAGTGACTTGCATTAAACTTGAAATACTAAATTTTATTTCTTGGAAATTATTATAGCAATAAAAACTAAATATCTTGAAATAATTACTATTTTTCCACTAAAAAAACTTAAGGAATTATATAAATAAATATAGCCATAACCGTAAAAATATCGTTATAAATCTATTATGAAAATAGTTTAAACAATTGAGTAGCAACTTTTTCTTTTCCAGTATTTCAACTTTTAAAACTTAATCTCTTTTTTAAAAATATAATAAAACGAAAATCAAGTTAAACTTAGGAAAGGTATATGACTGTTTAATTAATCCTTTAATCAGTATTGTATATTGTTAGATTAAAAAATTTACAGATGTTAATATTATTTATGATAGATCTCCTGTATCTAAAATAAATTCGTTTATAATTCAATTTAAATTAATCATAAATTAATCATAAATTTTATAAATTTTTTTTTTATTTGTAGAAAAAAGATATATTTTTAATACTCAATGATATAAAATCAGAACATAAATAAACTTTTATAATAAGTTAGTTTTCAAGGAAAAAAAATAAAACTAAAACTAATCCAAGTTACCCTCTCACCTCTTGCCCACAACCATCTCTAACAACCCCATAAACTTCCTCACTTTCTAACTAAGCGATTACGCCACCTCCGCAGCTCTATATTTTTTGCACAATCGAGTCTAGAGGGAGCGGGAATCAATTTATGGGCTGCCACCGCGGTTACTCTCGGCCGTTTAATTTGACAAACGCGAGCTGAAGCGCACGTAGTAAATGCGCGGGGTACGTGTAAATCAACATCAAGCTGTTCTGCGGCTATCTTTGCAGGACGGTAAAGTGGGTTAGGAGCTTAGAGAAACATTATCGCGATGTTGGGCGTGCGAGTGGCTGCCCAGTGTAGTCGAGATTTTTTTTAAAGTGTTAGTGAGCGAACATATGGTTTATTTGGTCTGCGTGCTGGAGGTATAATTTTTACGAGCCTTAGACGGGTAATTAAGCTTCTAGATGGTGGATGTTGGCCGGAGTTAAAGTTTCATACGGAATTTCGTGAAATATGAATAAACATTTAAAATTAAGGCGCTGCACGTAAAGGAAATTGCAATGTGGTTGCACGTTTATGCGCTCGTTTGCCGTAAATGACATTATAATTTTATATTCATTCTCTTTCATTTACAATAGAATAAAAAAAATTTAAGATGATTTTAAAAATGGTTGTTCTTAAAAATGAATTAAAAACACGAAGTAGAATTTTCTTTTTAACAATTATGTTGATACAATTTTTGAAAGTATTAAATTAAAAAATATATAAGAAAGAAAAATGTCATTTTTTAATATAACAGGGATTTGGTGGGACATCCCCTTAAGATCTAGGACAAGACATACCCTTAAGGTGTAGAGTAATCTTCAACGTTACGCTTTTGAAGGAATTTAACTTTTAGTCCAACGGGGTCACCGCATGGTGCCAAGGATTTTATAAAATAACTTTGAATAAAATATGATAGTTTTTATAAAGCGACATTTGAAAGATAATTTTATGAGAACTGGAATAGTATTGGAAAAAATAAGTTTATTTTTAGAGCACATATCTAAATTGAGCTAAAAAAATCTGTATGCTTGAAAAAAATCGACTCCATTGTATTATTCAAAAGGTGAATTTGAAAAACTTTTAGTATTCCTTTCTTGATTCGTATTTGCGATAACAGAATGAAACTTGTTTGCAATTCTCACAGATGTGCAGAATTCCTACGTTTTGAAATTCCGTAAATAGAAGACAACAAAATTTAACCTTTCGTACACAGGCGGAATACGCATTCTCAAATTAGGAAGAACACCAGCCAAAGGAATTTTTCATTAGCATAGCGACGACTGTGAAAACTTTCTCTAAGCAAAATTGCTTTTTTTTTTGTAAAATAAACAAAATCTCTATAAATTCTATTGCACAATAAATGTCAAACGAGAGACGCACCTAGATCGATCATATCTGACCTTCGGACCCAGCTACATAGGTTTAAAATTAAAGGGGCTTAATCCGACCTATATAACAATGAAATGTGTAACTCGGTTATCGGAGAAATGACTCATCATCCAATTAGTTCATTATACTTGGCGAACACGATTGTATTCGCTGCACACCCGCCAATCTCCCTAGTTCCCATTTTCTCCAAGATGAAATAGACTTCGAATTGTTGAAAAGCATCAAAACTTGTTTTCATACAGAAGTTGAATACTTATTTAAAACAATAATTAAAACTTCTTGTGTTAAAGTATAAATTTACATTATTAGTGAAAAACCCTACAACGGTAATTGAATTAATTATTTTTAAACTTCCAGGGAAGAAATTTAAAATTCATTTCTATCACAACATTCGTTCTTCCGTGTTTTTCAAGAAACTTAGTTTCCGCAGTCACATTTTTTCAACCTTAATTTTCATACTTCAACAAGTTTTTGCATTCTTCATTGTACCAACCAATCATTTTTAACGCATTTTCTTAACGAAGAGATTGACATAATTTTACAAGTTTCCCACCGCTACCGAAGACTCAAATCGGAACCAAAAGCCATCAAGCGCCTCTCCCACCCCACCCTCAGAAAATCCCTTCCGCAAACAGCAATCAAAAGTTCGAAATTCCCTTCGACGTCACATCACGACCGCCGCAGCATCAGGCGACTTAACCGGTGCGCGCAATATCAAAATGCAAGCTCCGTAAAATCCGGCCGTCGTAAAACTCCGCGCTGCACGGAAAATAGCCGGTTGCCGGACTTAACGACCTGGCCAAAGGGTTCACTCAGATGATTGCGAGGGAAAGCGGCCGCTGGCGAATCGATCGCCGGCGACGCGACGCCGTCTGCTTCTCTTCTCTTTCTCTTTTCCGTCGCGTCTGTTTCGATCGTCCGCCTGGCGCAGGGGGAATTTACGCGCGGGAGCTTGCAGCGGAGCTTGCGAGAGATCGAGTTGTGAGATTGGTAAGGCTACTTCCGGATCCCTAGTGCTTTGTCAGTGGATGAAAGACTGAGTTGGATTTGAGGTGCTCAGGTTGTTTTTGAGGCATATAGAGTTTGGTTTAAGTTTGTTTTTTTCTTTTTTTTACTGTTGGGAAGAAATATTCGCTGGCATACAAATGCTTCTATTTAAGATAATTGAAATATTTTACATGAGTTTACTGAGTTATTTAGGAGTAGGGAACATGAACTCTCCGCTATATATATCATGTAATTTATGGTTTTGTCTAGAGTAACGTTCTCTAACAAATAACTATATATAGTATTTAAGATCAGGTCGCTAATGAATCTTCTATAAAAACAAGCGATAAATCTGATTTGTCTTTTAGTAGTAAATTACTATTCCTTATCATCAAAAAAATATACCAAACAGCTAAAAAATTCATCACAAAAATGATTCAGTAGCATGACACATACTCTACTTAATGAACCCACAGTGTTATCGTAATCCAGCGTTGAAAAACACCTATATAAAATGAGCTTAACGTATAATACCTACAGACACTTCTCAAGTCACCCGCCTTTCTCTCAATAGCGTCGGAGGCGACGGTTTTCATAGCTACGAACTAATTGGGTCGTCTAATAAATCCCGCAAACAAAGGAAAAAAAAAGAGGTTCATATGAAGCATCCCGTGAGCATACACGCTTGTTTTAACGTCTGCCTGCGAATATACAGGTGTGCACGGCGAACAATAGGGTGATTGGGCTTTCCTGGAAATCGATAGTGCTAATGCTCCAGGAAGTGGGTAGTTTGGAATATTTTCGCGTTTGAGTGGTCGAACGAGCGTGAGGGGAAATTTTTCATTCGTGAGCGCTGATGGCTGCGTTTGAAATTGGGTTGAATTTTTTATGAAGCAATTAAACTAATTGTCGGCCGTTACGTTTTTTAAATGCTTGCAATAAATGATAAATATTATTGCGTTATGTGCATATATTATTTCGGATGTATAACTCTTAATGTGTCGAGAGTCATGAAATTGTTTCAATTTGATTTTAAAAATAAAGAAAGTATGTCAAGAATAATGCGTTAATGAAAAAAATATATTTGGCATAGTTTTGAGCTTTTATTCTTGAAAATTATTACAAGTTCGTGATTTACATTTTATTTATATTTTTCATCTTTTTAAAATTTCTTATTGTTAGTTAGTTTTAAAAAATTAATTAATTCAATAGAAATATATTCTAAAAATATATCAACTGCCGTTATTTTAAGTACAAGAAGTATAATTTAGTTCAAACCACAGCGTGCCACTGCATACGCAAGTTAAATAATTAACTTCAACTTTTAATAAGAGTTTGAATTTAGAACAAATTTCATTCCATAAACCAGCTACTCGTCACGCTAAGTAGCTCCACTTCCGCATCCCTATAAACATGCCTTCTATCAAAACCATCAGCAATAACCCAAAGAAACGAGACCTAAGATCCAAAAATAAAAGAAAAAGACATAAAAGTCCCACGCCCACTCGAAAAACTTCGCAGACGACCTTCCCCGCACACGAAAAAAGAACCCTTTCACACCTCCCCCCCTCTCACCCACCTCATCAGAACCACCACCCCCATCGGGAATGCAGCCACGTGATCCTCAGGCTCCGTCTGGTCTGGCATTCTCTGCACTCCACATTCCACCTCCTCCCTCTTTCTCTCTCTCTGACGTCGCGACGCCCTAGCCTCGCCGACTGCATACGCGGGGCGTGGCCTGGCGGGATCGATATGCGGCGCGAGTGCGCGAAAAAAGCGGCCAGCAGCAGCAAAAGCATCTTCCCCTCGACGGGGTTGCGCTGGTCATGTCTCTCGATGCGCGCCCGATGCACATCGGGCCTCCCCGGAGACTGCGGGCTGGAGATATTTTACCGGATCGCGCCGCGACCTTGCCGATCTCTCATATCTTATTCGCGAGGATCGGATTTTTCCCGCGCTGGCGCGGGTGAATTTCATTAACCCGGAAAAGTTTGTGCATCTGCGCTTTTTTTGTTTTTATGCCGCTGGGAGGATGTGTGGTGGTAGTAGAGGGTGAGAGAGAGGGTTTAAATTTTTCTTGGGCTGAATCTCGCGGGAGATTCTTGCGATATTACGATTGAGAATTTATTTTTAGAATAGAGGTAGGAGTGTGTTTTTAAGAGGCAGGGGTGCAGTATAATAGAGGGCTCTTTAGGATATTGGCGAGAGGGGGTATGAATAATTGCGGGAGATTTACGTATGCTCGCGTGAAACGATTATTCGTGAATTTGTTTTCATATATGCAAATTTATATTATCTCTAGAAGCACGATAAATAAACGTATCATAGAATCTACTTGACCCTTGAATGTTAAATAATCTCTCCTTTTCTCCCTCTCTTTCTATAAGCTGACTGAAAAATATTGTCAGAGTGGCAATTAAATCATCCATAAATTCAGGATTTGAAAATGATTTATGCGACACGCGCAAAGACCGTCATAAATCCTGAGCAGGCCTTAAGAATTTCAATTAAACTTATTATCCACGTCAGTGTCAACCTTCCAAAGCTCCGACCATCACCCGTACTCCAATCGTAAAAAAACCGCTCGTCGTGCGCAAACACAAATACAAGAAAATCCATCCGTTACACATTTACCCGCGATCGATGCGGTAGCCCGAGTGTAACGCAAACACACGATCGATTTGCCCTCAATCGGCCATGTATAGTGTCCCGCGCTCGTTTAACCCTCCCCCGCAACCCTTTCCATAAATCTTTGAACTCCCGAGTCTCTATATACCCAAGCTCTCGCTATCTTCCTTCCTTAAAGACAGACACACGCACAAACACAAACTCCCCAGTCGGTTTTACGAGTTCCTTACACAGACCCACGTATATATTACACCATATCACGTGAAAGTTTCCCCGGTGTCGTCGACCTCTCGGTCCGTTCTCGCGTGCGATGCATTTTTGCCTCGCGCGTCGAAACAATCGAATTTTCCTGGCGCCCGGGCGAATTGGCCGGGGCGCGGTAATTGAGGCATCGCGCGCGCGCCGGCGCAGGGCCGATAATCGCGTATAGCCGTCGGCCGCGCGCGACAGCACATTTGCCGGATTACACAGGCTGTTGCCGGCCGAATATGCAATTGCCGAGCGAGCACGCCCCCGCGCCGCTCTCGAATCTAGCCCATCGACGTCTCGGCAGCGAGACGTATTAAGGCGGGAGGGAGATAGGAGAGCGTGATGCATCGATCGTAGTCTCTCTGGGTAACGATGTGAGTTCGAGAGATGGGTTGAGGGTATGACGCGAGTTCTGGGTTTTGATTGCTGGATGCGCGTGTTTGTTTTTGAGGATTTAGGGATGGGGAATTATGAAAATGCACTGGCTTTATGTGTGTGGGAGATATACGTCCAAGTTTGAATTAAATATTTGCTCATCTGTTATTTTAGATTATGCATATAGAAGTAACAGTGTAGTTCCATTAAAAAGAAAAGAAAAAAACAACTATAAATTTATTGACTCTTGGTTTATTTAATTTAATTTAATTATTCTAAAAAAAACACATTCTAAATAAAATTTAATTGAATTAAATAACATAATTATTTATATTAACACTATATAATGTTTGATAATAATATGGATCGTTTAAAGTAGAATATTATGTTAAAAGTAAAAATATTATTGTTAACTTTTATAATAAAATATTTGGAAAATTCAGTTATGTATGTTCAGTTATGTGAAATATCACCATTCCAAAAATGGATAATAAATAAAAGAGATGTAATATTCTGAAAACATGTGATGTTTTCATTGTTTGTTTGATCGCTCAAATTTACAAAGATGTTGTGTACTTTTGTAATTTTATTTGATTATGAATCATTAAAATTTAAAAAATAATTTGTTTATAAATATGAGCGTTCCAAAAAGTAATTAAAAAAGTAACGTGTTATTCGCAAATTTATTATATTTCAAAATAAACTAATTGTGTCACACGAATTATTTAAATTAAAATATACCATCGTGATACATGAAATATTGAATACAACTGAATCCAACAGACCGATTGTTCTAGACAAAGAACTCCAAAAATTTGTAAACAGTTACCTAACTCTAAAATTTCAGATAAATTAATGCAAATTTACTCAAATTATCGTGGTTCTTACAAAATATATTTTTGTAGAGTAATTTTCTTTTAAAAAATATACGTAGTAAATTTATATTTATAAACAATAATCGTAATTTTTTCAAGAAATTATATCAAACAGTATCAAAGATATAGCTGTTTCTAAAAAATACGATTTTTAGAAATATAAAAAATTACTATATCTATTTTAAACTTTGGTACCGGAATAGATAGACGTTTATAAGCTCCCACTTAGGCATCTTAACATATTTAATAATGCAATCCATACCATACTAATAATGCAAAAAATCGCGAAAATAGAAAAATCGATGTACAATAAAAATGAATGGTATAATAATATAAAAATTATGTTTGAATCGACTTCTCATGAAAAAGAATGTGTTCATATAAAACAGTAATATAGATACTGCTATACAGACATGAAGACATATACATGCATCCATACCTGCTTTGACTTCTAAAAATAGTATATTTCGATTCAAAATATTTTAAATATTTTCAACATTTTTTTTAAATTGAACTTGTTTTACTATCTCAAGACTTTCTCAAGGAGGAAACAACCTATAGTTTTTTTTTACATCAGAGCTACGAATTATATTACTATACGATTCTAAATAGAAGAATTTATAGCGTCTGATACGTTAAGTAACTGAATGTAGCTATCAAAATTGTTTTATGTCAACTAACATACTAAATTGATAAAATTACTATACTTTTTCTATATTTACTTAGACTCAACTTGTAGAATAAAAATAAATAATCATCATATTTTTTCTAAAACCAAAATAAATTTTTCATCATTGTATCGTGTACTTTATCATTCGAGTTAGAATAAGGATATTCCGAGCGGATGAATTCAGATAAATTCCACTCTCTTCCTCAGCCAACTGAAACTACATTCGAATCGCATTTCCCCGAAGATTGAGATGTACTACTCTCTAAAACACACGTCGATACAACGGCCCGACGTTTCACGAAAACCACTTCTTTTCACTTTCCGCGACTTTGTCTCCAATTCGCGTTTACTACCTCCTTTAACCCGCCGCCCGTAAAAGTCCAAGCTAATTCCGAATATTGCCCTTATATATATTCCCAAAGAGCAGCTCCGCGACTCCTCCAGAAGCTCCCTTCCGTATCGCTGCAATTTCGCCCGTCGCTCTCGACGTTAAAAGTCTCGGCTGGATACAATTTATTTTCCCTCTCTATATATCGGCCGCGCGTGCCGCTGCTGAACCACCGCCGCCGCCGGCGGGGCGAGCTCGCGCGCGCGCACCCAAGTTATCGATCGGGGGATTTATTCTCGTGCAGCCGTGACTTTAACGACTTCTCCCGGTAGTCTTGGCGGTGTATACTGGTATACGCGACTTTTCGCGTTTATGATCCTAAAGCTGCGGTTGCGCAGGTAGGAGAGAGATATCCTTTAGGCTTTTGCGACTGGTGCAAGGTCGAGTCTAGAATAGAATTTTTAGGAGGTACTAATCAGAAGGATTAGGTATAATTAATTAATTATATGGTCGGGATAGTTCTAGATTATTTTTAGATTTTTGTAAATGAACATTTTCTGTGAATTGATCTTCTTATATAGAAAATCATCAAAATCCCCATCCAGAAATTGAGAACGGCCGCTTAGAGCTCCAAAATCATGGCGCATTTGCAGCGCGCTCCGAGCTTCAAAGTGCTCTCTGTAAGCGGAGCTTCGTTAAAATTAATTTTCTCATGTCTGAAGACGTCGCTGGATACTGCCGACGTGCTGCGTCACATAGACGTAGCTTTGTGCTCGCCTGCACAGTGCGATCGTTCTCTCTACGCTGCAACGCGAGCGCTTCAACTTTTGAATAAGTTATAGCGTTTAGGTTAATTACCGGCTGAAAGCAGATGCCTTTTGGCCGTAATGGGAAGTTTTTAATGAAAACACTTCTCCGGAGTGCAACAGTGCCTGGAGAAGTAATAAATTCTTGGAACTTTGGAAATCTTATGTGATTTGTTGAATATGTTTCTTGTTAATGACTTTTAACACAAAGCTACTGGTTTTAATAAAAATGTATAGAAATTATACTTATGCTCAACTAAATGTATACTATTTCTATAAGCAAGGTCTTAAATGATGATTGCGAAAGCATGAATTTTCAAATTACTATAAGGAACTTTGATAACTTGGATAGAGGTATTCGTCG
>JAPYZB010001304.1:0-26896 GCA_030522745.1 Eupelmus kiefferi | reverse complement strand
TGGCTTATAGTATGGCATAGTGTCCATCGCCATACTTTTTTCCCAGACTTCGCCCATACTTCGCCCATACCACAGCCATACTAAAATTTTTACACGGGTCGCGATCATAAAACGCTTTATTTCATTTTGCGTTAAGTGGCAGATCTTTTCGCATTTAGATTATCCATTTAAATTGAAGCATTTTAAAATAATACTAACTAAAGGCGAGATAGAAATAATAACGTATTAATAATCTTTTAAAAGATTTAAATTAAATCAAGAAAATATTAACTTTTTGGTTTAATATTATTAAACTCTTTGTCAAACTCTAACAAATTTTTCAAATTCTAACAATCGAAATTCAGCGAATTTCCCGAACGACAGGAGCACATCTGCTTTCATTTGCACTTCATTGTGTCATACAAATAGCGTAATTCGCAACAACTGATTATTTTTTCCTCGGAATATATCGCGTATTTCGACGAAATGGCATTTATCTTGGTCCGCTCGAACTCAATTACTCGGTCGCGAGAGCAGCAGAACGAAAGCAGCGGCAGCACTATACTCTAGTAAAATACGACTCACGAGCCTTGTTTGGAGTGGCTTCGAAAGCGAGGATGCAACTTTAATTCGCTACGAGAACAGGTGAATCCAGCTCTTTTCTCCGTTGCCCGGCCACAAATAGTCGAGTGTGAGCTGTGCAGGTGCAAAATCCCAGAAGGATTTAAATTGGACGAGATTGGAATTGCGCGGGAGTTGAGAATGAGATAAAAAGAGACATGCCTAGGCTAAAAGCATCGGCGTGCCAGCGTTAGCACAAGAGCGGAACGACGCCTGGCCGAATGAGAAAATGGACCATAGAGTGCAGGCCGAGCCTCGCGCTCTCGACTTCTCTTATGTAATCACTCTTGAAATGTTTAATATCGCAAATGAAAGTGCAATTGCGAAGAAATTAAATTACCTGACTGTTTTGCACGCAGATGAAAGAGTAGGCGAAATTACTACAGAAATAAACGCAAACAAAGAAAATTACGAATTAATTGAAAGACTTAATTGTTCTAATATTTTAATTTTTTTTCCAATTACTGCTAAATTACGTTGTAGTTTCAATAAATGCTAAATAGTTAGCAATTTCATAGGAATCCTTTTTTCATTCGAATTGCCAACTGTAACTATAAACGTAATGGAACACTTTAAAGAAGATAATCAGAGAATTTTAATTAAAATACTGCGAATGTAAAGTAACTGTAACGAAGGATAATCAGGAAGTTTTAATGTAAATTAATTTTCTTTTAACAAAGACAGAAGCAACTTAATTCCGAAATCCATCGTTATGCGATTCCTCTAATCTAACCCGGGCTCTAACAATCTCTCCGCATTTCAAGCTCGCGTAGTTCACATGCGCTTGCCGAGAGACAGAAACGCAAACTTATTTGCCGAGCAGTATTAGACGATGCACAAAGGTTCGAGAGTTCGAAGCGCAATCCAGGCGACAAAGCCCAGGAAACCCATAGGCGAATTCTGTATCGCGCAAATCGCGTTGCTGACCGAAGGAGAGATACATCGATAGGTAGAAGGCAGCTGCACTGCTCCCCCTTATTTGTCTAAGTGACGATGGCGTGTCTGCGAACACTCCGAAGAGCGAGAGAGAGATAGAGAGAGAGAGAGAGAGAGGGAGAGGGAGAGGACGCAATTCGTCGAGGTATCGGTTCTCGAGGTCTAGGCGCTAGGTAATTGGAATATGGCTAGCTCGCCGTCGGCTATACGTGGAAGCTCTCGCAACATTGCGAGGGTGCTAACTCCATTTGCCGTAGCTCGGAGGAGCCGGAGCCGAGCCAGCGGCAGCCAGCACTTGCCGGAGCAGGGCTACATACGTACATATAGCTCGCTTGCTTGCCTTTCACTTACGCGCGGCTGTAACGTACCTCCTGGCTTCCTCGGATGATCCAGCGCGATATCCAGAGCGAGAGATTGCCCGGTGTATAGGGACTTAGCTTAGCTTGGGGTGGAGGGCGGGGGCGGGGGGGTGCCTTCAAATTGATGACGATGGCGCTGACGTCTCCATCAGGTTGCGCCGTTGTGTCTCGCGATCGATGTGCGGTCGGACACGCGCCGTGCGAGGCCTGATGTACGATGACGGATTGTGTTTAATCGGACCTCCGGTGAATCGGAGGCGCATAAGTAATAGTCTGAATTAGCTTTCGAGCGGGCTGGATTACACTTGTGGGCAGTCAGTCAATGATGAGAAATGGAGCTGTATGACGGGTTAGCGTCGTGGAGTAGGTAGATTTTGTGGATGGAAAATTCTGGATAAAATAGTTCACACGGTTTTTGCGGAACAATAGTCTCTTCTTTCTTCAATTATTATCTGATTTTATGTACACTCTTAAAATTTACTGATATATTTAAAAATTAAAAAAGTTTATATTGCTTTAATATCTTATTGATAGACATTGTGAAAAAAATTTCATTAAATTAACAAAAATTGTTTTCATTTAACGAATCTGTTGTTGATTTGGCAGGATGCTCTTGATTCGACAGAATTCATGTAGTTAAAATAAATGAAAATATATCGGCCGATAAGAATTCAACGACACAACTGTTAACTTGATACATGTTATAAAAATGAGTGAATTTTGAACTAATTGGTTCATTTACAAGATTCAATGTTATTGGCAAAATCAGTAGCCCTACAAGGAAAGTCATAGTCAGTGTGGCAATGGGCTTTGTAGTAAAGCAGAAACTTTTGGATTTAGATATCGTGAGGGCAAGATCCCGACTTTTACTCTTTTTTTTCCGAAAAATTCTACTCCCTTACAATGTATAATTATAAATATTATAAATCATCAATATGTCAGATTGTCCGCGAGTAAGACACAGTTAATACTTTATAAAAATCTTTACAAAGTCGTAAAATCAATGATAATTTTGTTCACTATAGGTATTAATAAAAAAATAAAGTAAAAATTAAGGCGCATAACGCGCGCAGTTCTTACTCCAGTGTTCTTAAAAAATCCTTAAATTTTTATCAAACAAAGCATCCGTGTATTTAAATAGTAATTTATGTGTATTGTTTTTATTTATGTATCTATGTAGATGTAAGTTAGTCTTACTTCTTAAATTAGTAAAAGTTTTTTACTCACAAAATTCTTTAGTTGTGATTGAAGTTCCTTTCTTACCTATGCTGGACTACAAAAGTAATAAGAATGGAAACTTGCATTATTTAATTACCTTCATTATATTGAGCGATTAACTTTCTTCTGTCATTATTAAAATATTAAGTAATTTTTTGATGATATGCAATTCATTTTTTTTAGTCAAAACCTTTTATTACAGAATTTCTCAAAAATTAAAATAATAATTTATTTTTGTTTATATTAGATTTTCAATTTTGTTAATAATAAATCAGTTATTTTCATAGTTTGATGTACCGTAAAATTACATTTCTCTGAGATATAAGCAATATTAATATTGTTTGCAAAGTTTCAAATCTTTGAGCAATATCGGAATTGAGTAGAGAACCAATAGCTCGATATCCAAGTTTCAAATCGTTCACTTATAAACAAGTCAGAAACAGCTGACTTTGAACCAAAATCGAGAGTATTCGATGATCTGTCAACACTAACGAGCTGAAATCCAAACGAATCGATAATTAATTAATTAATTTGATTTCTGTTATCATTTTACATTATTGATTCGATTACTTTGATTATTCTACTTTTTTGTGACGCTTGCCTTTTATTTCATGATTCTCTGATCCGAAAATAAAACGTACGATCGCGCTGAGAATTCGTGTGCAGGGCATTTAGATATCTTGCAAAAAATAAATAATCCTATCAAAGGATAAAAGTGATTGGATTCTTCTAATTGTATGATCACTCTTCTAGATTGTATACACACACATGCAATTTGAAAATAATATAAAATAATAAACATTTAATTTATTGTGGATATTATTATTTTCATTAATAAATATTAAACATGAATTTGAAAGTTAAAATATGAAATCATAAGAAATTATTCATTTTCACAAAGCTATAAATAAATAAATTAATATATAAATAAATAAGCTATAAATTTAGTATGTTAATCAATATCAAATTTTCAACAATAATTTTACGTATTATTATATTAAATAATTATTATAAATTATTATTATTATTTTTTATTATTATTTTCATTAAAATAGTAAAATTTTGTATACTGCAGTAATTAAGCAAGGTTGGGCGTTTTATATATTATCACCTATTGACTCATGAGCTTTAAAACATCTATTTAAGTTGGGAAAGCCGATAAGTGAAATCGATGGGAAATCGGATAAGTGAGTTAGAGGAGGGTGCCTGTGAGATATAGGATTTCTGATCTGAAGAGAAATTCTAGGTAATCCGTACTATTTTTAAAACATAAATAACGGCAGAAATAAAAGCCTATAGCTTCTTTATTGTTGAGAAGGGTAAGGTAGATTAGAATAAATTTGTGTTAATTTATAAAGTATTTATAAATTTAAAGTTTTCTAAATATTTAAGAATTCAATCTAGTAAGCTAATTCGAATATCATTTCAATTTGGATACTTATTTATTAATTAACGCCAATTTATATACATTTTCGTTAAAATTTAAACAATATATCTTTATATATATAAATTATGATGTAAAACCAACACATTTTGTAAAACCTTCATAAGTTAACAGTTTCAAAAATGTCTAAACAAATTCAACATCATTAAAATTTACTATTTACAACATTTTGTCTAAAAACCATTATAACAATATCCCTTCATTCGAGCTAAGATTTCGTCGTGTGAAACTCGAAGCGTCCGAATTCACACTAGTGTCTCTAACAAACGATGTTTATAAGATAGACAGTGAAACGCAAATAAAGCTACTCGCTAACCTGACTCCTCGTTCTCCTAACGTGCGAACTTTCACTATCGCGGAGGAGTTAAGCTCGGAGCTGGAGAGCAAAGTACTTCCCAGTCACGCACGGCTGCTCAAGGAAAGGCAATAAGAAGGAAACTTGATAATGGCATTTGAATCGCCACTTATTTGCTCCATCATGAAATAGTCAACTTGTTCCTCTTCTTCTTGCCTTTCGGCTATCTTCAACGTGAGTGTGTCGCGTCACTACCAAGTATTTGACTAACCCGTTTTTCGACTTACTTCTCGGGGCACTCCTTGACGAGTCATTGCCACTTGTCATTTCTCTTTCTCTTAAATTTCTCTTGTCACGTGAGTTTTTTAATTTCGAGACGACTGCACTATCCCGGCTTTGTTCGGAACAGGTCGGCGTCTGCTAAAAGAATCAAAAGTCTGTCTTTCGTTTTTGAGAGGCAAACGAACTTCATATTTTTATGGAGCTTCGAGAATTGTTGTTTGACAAAGTTTTCTTCCGTGAGAAGTTGAACGAATTTGGCGCGATGGAATAAGAACCTAATATTCTGGGGTAAAGTTAAGTACTCTCTTTAATGGTGCATTAAAAATCAAGTAAAACGAATATTGAGAGCCTGTAAGGCAGTGTATTTTTGAAACTTTATTAATTTTAGAATTACGGTTATAGAGAAAAAGAGCGAACTTACTTTTGATATACTGCACACAAAGAGAATCTTCATCATCTACTTTTTAAGTCATGGTTATTATAAAATACGAAGCTAGGAATTTATTCTAAAATGAAAATTACATTAAAATGAATTGAAATTTGCAGCGATTGTAAATTACGAAGAACTTGAACTGCTCAAAAATGAAGCTTTAATGAGATTTTAAAGAAATTTGAATATTAAAAGCTGTTTAAAAGCTTCACTTCAATCACTTGGAAATTAAATCCTCATGTTGTAAAGCTTTGTAGAGAATAATTATACTTGACTTTGTAAGAAGATTGTCTTTCAATTTGGGTCTACCACAAAGCTTTTAAAAGCAATTCAGTTTAGTTTAGTATATCTGAACTAGTCTTTATAAAGTAATAATTCTATTTAGTATTTTACATTCATTTAGTTTTTCTTATTTTATAGCATAACTTTATTAGCTAGTCTTCAAAATCGAATAAACGGGTCATGTTCAATATTTCGCGGTTATCAAACATAGTTACTATCCCTTGCGTCTAAATCATAGTATTATTAGATATAGAAAATAGACATTATCATTTTAATATATCAATATAGTCAAAGGAAAGAAATTTTAAATTTGTGAGGTAAAACTGCGAATTCTTTCGTATAAAAAAAGATATTTTTCAATGTACGTGAAATGCATAGAAAATCGAGAATACCGAGAATCTTTGACGGAACGGACAAAAATTTCGAATTTTTCTCGGTTCGTCTTTTCACCGAGATCTTTTTTAAAAATTCATAAGATTTTGAAAATTCTTTATAGTAAATGACTCAAAGTTCTTCGTTTCCTACATACTTTTTATCCACAAAAAAGAACCTTACATGTACTTATTTTTAATTTATTTATTTTTTTTATGGTAATTATATTTCGTTTTAATATAACATCTTACAAGTTAACTTATATTTATAAACACAGTGGTTTCAAAATAGAATAAATTACATGTAAATAGATACGCATTGACTTGAAATTAATATAAGGTTATTGAACTAATTTTATAACTTTAATATGACCACCTCATAATGATAGAATTTCAGTCAAATAACTTTTTATGAATATTTAAGAAAATATTCGGGCTTACATATTCGCTTCAGTAACATTCCTCATGAGGTACCTGTCACATGAAATAAAAAAGTTATTAAAACTTATTTCTCCTTATGTAATATAGAAAATACTTATAATAAAAGATTTGCACAGGAAGTCTCAAAGAAAACAAAAGAGAATGTAAAAGCAAATAAAGTATAATAGCACCTTGTGTACTCGGTAAGGCGAATACCGGAAGAAATTAGGTCGATAGAAATTAGCGAGAATGCAAGCTGTGAAAAAGGAGTGGGCGTGCAAGATATACAGAGAAAAACCCGATGTGGAAAAAGGAAATGCCGAAGACTTGGAGGTAGACGATATATCGAACGGCGCGCAAGCTTAGCGCCGAAGCACTTAGGAGTGCGCTTTTCTCTCTGGCGCGCGCGCGCTGCGCAGAACGCCGCGGGGCTTTGGAAATTTGAAAAGGCGGATTATCCCGAGGCATAATGCGAGCGACGGCTTCGATTTAAAAATTCGATCGTCGGCTGGGTATCGCGCCGATCTACGCAGAGAGAAAGCACTGAGCGCATATTAAGCCCTAAATTATTCTCGCCACGGCGTGGCGTTAAATTGGGGCTTAAAAGCGCGCTTTTAGCAAGCTTCAGCGTGGCTTTTCTGTGGCCGCTGTGATTTTAGGACTAGAAAAAGTTTTGCACCATGATATTGTTTGAGGCAGAAGCTGGGGCTCTAAATTGCCTTGCTTATTGTTTTAAGATTTTAGAGAGAATTTATTACTATAAAGAAAGTATTTTACGATTTTAATAAGGCTTTAGAAGATTTTTTTTAGAATATTAAAACTAAACCCGGCTTTGGCACAACCGATCTAATAAGCTCTTGTTTTTAAGTTGAGGTTTTTATTTATCTTTAAATATTCCTTTTAAAGCCAGTTATTACATACGATGAGTAAGATACAAACTAAATAAATAAAACGAAAATGTTTTAAATAAAACTAAAAATCTTCCTTAAATTCTGTTTTCCAATATGGGTTAACCACATCATGGATCTTCTATATTAATTTTTAGACCACTAGAATGCTTAAGTATAGGCACTATGGATGGTTCGAAGTTTGTGTAAATTATGTTTAAGATATATATATACGATGATAACACATTTAGAAACTTCTAAAGGAATGAAAGCATATCAAATTTCTTTGTTATTGAATTCTCACATTTACTTGAGTCAAAACAGTTTAGCACAACTAGATTTATATGACACAACTAAAGTAAACCTATTTTTAAATTATATTTTGCAGTTTATGATCCGGAGGCATAAATTCTACGAGAGTCATTAATCTTTATTAACATATAATTCCGCTTCCTATGCGCCGGACACTCGAAATACCGGTAAATGCGGCACAAAATGGCGGATAATAAAAGCGAATGCGGACGTAGAGGAAACTATATTCTCGCAATTCATATATTGTGCCCGCGAGGATTTGCATGTGCCAATAAGTTGTGCCATGATAAGAATAATAACAGCAAAACCACTATCGTACACTGAAATTCAGATTTTCTCATTAAAATGCTTTTGTCCTGGAGCACATATGGTACGATATTTTAGAATCTGAAATTCAACTTTTCAGAGTATTTTCATTGTTTTTAAAAATTGTTATTCCATTTTATTATTTCTTTATTTTCTGGAAACATAAAACTGTCCATTTTTTATCAAGTTTACCCAGTATGTGAATTTCGTTGTCAGAAATTTATAAAATAATTTCCAACCACTAACTTTATAAGCACTCAAAAAATCGAGTTACTAAAGAGTTCGACCAGCAACCTCATCGGCCCTCAAAATTTTGAGTCTCTCATTTAGCAAAGAACAATAAAGTCCGCAATTTTACTGCTGAGCTGAAATTAAACCACTTTAGCTAAAATTTATTTAATCAACTCACCAGAAATGAAAGCATAAAGCGTGAAAAGGTGGCAGTAAACGTACATTCAAAATTCCCATTCTCTTACGTCTCCTGCGGCTACTGTACAATTCGCATAAATTTTCTCATTTTGATCGCGCAACTCCACGTCGAATTCTCTCGCCTCAAGTTTTTAATACATCACATTAGCCAAATTCATGCGGAAAGTTTGCTCTCTCTCGCGCACAAAAATGTCAGTTACTCTCTGGGCTTTCTCGTTAAAACTGCACGATCATACGCACGGCGCGCCGCTTCACGCAAATGAAATTCGCTCATTGGCGCTCGTCTCACCGTCGGGACGCGCAATATTGTTCCTTGGACGTATATATTACGCCGGAACAAGAGGGAGGGGCATGGGGAGAAGGGAGATCTGGCTCGGCGCGACGAAGACCTCGTTGTACAGGGCACTGCGGCGTGTGGCTTTTAAAGTAGATTGCATCACTCTCGAAGGTCCGGCCATGGCCAGCAGGACACACCGGGCTATTCTTCACCGTTGCCAACTTTTTCGAGGTTGGGGGAAGGGGGGCTACAAAAAGTTTTCATTCAAAAGCTTGTCGAACGTGGAATTTAAACTTCCGACTTTTCTCGTGACGTATTTAAGTCTCTATTATCTTAATTTCGTCACAATGAAAAATTCCAAATAAATAGAACGAAGAATTAGCGAGAAAATATTTATGATAGCTATTTAAAAGATTACACACAACATATTTTATAAAATAAACTTTAACTAAACCGCTTATTAATATAAAATTTAATACTTATTTTAAATTTAAATTTAAAAAACAGCATACAAGCCAAATGAGAGATAGCTTTTTAAAATATGAATTATAATCGTATATCAAATTAATGGTTATAGGAAGTTATAAAATTGATGATAAAAAGAACATCTATCGTAAATGCTTGAATATATGTTTTATAGAAAACACGGTATGTTTAAAATTTTTTTTAAAAAATACAATATTTTTATAGGTCAGTAAAAGTAAACTATTTAACTTTAATAAATCAAACTTCAACAATCATTCTTTATTTTTCATTATGATTGTGAACGTCATGAAAAATTACGGCGGTTGACTGTAAAGAAATACGTAAGATCAAGAATGTCCTTTTATAAAATATATAGGTACTAAAAAGTTTTTGAATAACTTACAAGACTCATTTACTGCACTGGCCCTATTTCACGCAAGCTGAAACTTTCTCTTCGCTCCTACCCTACGATACGTCAAAGTAACACGAAAACTTTATTGCTGAAAAATCATAAATTACAAGAGGCGCGCCAAAGAAAGTCGTATAGGAAAACGATCGCTCTTCCGCGGCGATGAAAATATGTATATTGGATATTAAAATCGCAAAATTATGAAATACAAGCATTATCTTTAATGTAAAATTTTATTGCTATTTATGGAAAATACTGTAACTATAAGACAATCATAACTTTAATCATAAAGAAATAATGAAAAGATGTTGTAAACAATAAAAAATAGAGTACCACAAGCATACGCAAATAAAATATTCGTTGAATAAAAATCAGTTATCCAAAACTTAACTCGCTTCGGAAATTCCAAATCAGTTCGAACTCGATTCGAGTGCTTTACTGAATGCACGACACCAAAAAGGTCACAGCCCCAAAACTCCTGATCATTGTAATTTCACTACCGTTTCTCCTTTAATTAAAGAGCCATTCGTCGCCCGTCGCCGGGGAAGCTCGGAGCAATATAACAAAGAGCGCTCCGACCTTTCTCTTTGTCTCTCCTTCTTCGAGAGACTGCGACGAGCGCTCCTGGCTTTTTATTCCTTCTTTTCTATCCTCCTATTAATTAATCCGTAAAACTAAATCTCATAAAATCTGCGAGTCCCTTTGATAAGTAGTTCCCCGCTCCCACTCGACGAGTCATTCAATTTTGCTCTTTCCGTTTCGTCTCGCTCTTTCGTGCGTGTCTTCTTTTCTCCTCTCGATTCCTGACCAGGAATGCAGCTACGAGCGCGCGAAATCGAAAATGTAATATTCAGCGCTGCGTTGTTGGGAAATCGTGGCGCCTACGCGATTCGTTGACCTACCTTTGCGAGAGAGCAAACGAAAATATTTATTCGAGTTTTTGAGAGCGCGTTGCCGCGAGCTCGCCAATTGGAAGCGCCAGCTTATATAGCATGCGCAGTCTAGTCCTTTGATTCATTATTTACGGTTGACTCTGAGTCAATGTTTTCACTTATCGAAAGTTTAAGGGGACTTTTTATTTTTATTTCGAAGAAAATCAACTGATGTTTGAGAATTCTAGAGTCTGGAAGAACTTAAATTTGTTTTGGAAAAATATCGTTAAAAAGCTTTCACAGTTTTTTATGGCTCTAATTTAAATGGGATGACATACTTTTATGGTGTAAACTTTACCTATAGATTAGCAATAAAAGAGTTTCTTGTGTTTCATTAAAAATTTTAAATTCGTATGCTCTAATATTTAAATATAAATAAAATTTTATTAGTTTAACTAATTAGTTAATATAAATATATAACTGTTATACGCACGTAATTTGCAAACTCGATATTTCGAAGTTCGCTTTAATTTCGTTTATTTTATAATTTTCCCTACAAAGAGAAACATTTTTTAAAAAAATTACTGTTCTGTTTCATCAATCAAAAACAAAGTTTTTAATCAATCTTCCTGTATTTTTAGTAACAGTTGAGTAAACAATCGCGACATAATACAATACGTAATTTTTTTAAAGAAGAATAGTATTCGAAGAAAAGCACAAAACGACAAGCGCCGCTTAAGCGCGCATAAATTCCAAGTGTATAAATCACTTATACAAAGTCAGTAAACAATTTTGAAGTCAGCGGCGACGAGGGGCAGTTTGCTTCCCGGACGTCGGAGAAACCTGGCGTACCGCGTACACAGCAACAGCAGAAGGAAGAGGCCGGGCCGCACGAAATAGAAAGAGCCTTTCACACTCGAAGTGATAAACGGCCAGCGTCGCCGCTTCTACGCCCAAAGTTGCCCTCCGCGGTCTCGCGGAGCGTGAATCGTCGCCGCTTTTACGACGTCCTTCCTCCCTCTCTCGGCGAATTCGGGCCCCTTATCAAAGCCGAGGCTGCATGTGCGCTAACGCTGGGAGAGCGTGAAAAGTTGCCGGGTTAAAAGTTCGGCTGCGCATTTGTCTCTTCGCGAGAGATAGAAGAGGGTGAGAGTTCGACCGCCGGGGCGCCGACTTTATGATGGGAAATTTATCGCGGGAATGAGATACTTGAAGTGGGGAGAGCGGGCGCGTATATTATAAATTGCCGAGCGCAAGGAGTGGAATTTTATTTAGCCGCTGCACCTGGAGAGGGCTGATTTTTACTTTCTGGCTGACTCAAGCAGCGTTTTACGGGCTTGTAAAAGCTGCCGGTGAGGTGGAAGGTTCATATTGGCTTTATTATTTAATTTAAATTTTGCGTAGAATTCTATTTTGCTGGTTGGTTCTTTGATATAAATTATTTTCGCGGAACCTGTATTTCCAGGAACGAGATGTATCCTTGTAATTACAAAGAAAATCGGGATTAAGCTTAATTAAGCGGAATTTCAAATAATTTTCTTTATTGAATCATGGAAATAAAAAACATTTTACGTTTACAGAATTAATTTCCAATCAAATGAACGTGTTTTTCAAAAAGCGTACGCTACACCGTTACAATGATTAAAACAAAATAAACACTTTTATCAGGCTAATAACTCTAATAAAACATTTCTTTCGCATTTTACTTTGAACTTTATAGTAAATCACTATAGTATGCACTAGAAAGATCTTAATAATCAAAAACTCCCAACTCGCAGAAATTCATCAACAACCGGTCCAACTAAATCAAGACTCTTCCAGCGTATCTGTGAAAAAATACACGACCTCAAGCATTACGGCAACTGCGGCAGCTGTTTTCGTAGAACTTCGAGAGCTGCGCTACATTCGGGCGCGCGCGTATAAGAACACGCCGGAAGACTCTTGAGCGAGGAAATTTCGTGCGAAAGCGCATCAAGTTTACCTAAGAATTTGGGCCAAGAGCATCGGCGCGGTATGAAAATGTTGAGCTCTTCCTGCATATACAGATGCGCACCGAAGCTCCAGCAAAGAGAATTAACATTACTCCTCAAAGTTCGCGCAAGAATTGCGCAAGCCACTTGACTCTAGGCGCATACAACTGTCGCAGCGTGTACGCATAAAACAGGAAGTCAATTACAGTTTCCCGCGGCTGATTGCGATTTGAACTTGGCCACAGCTAGTAGGGAAGGGTTATTCATGTATGCGAATATATATAAAATATATACATATGTATATATATATACTGCGTCCAAACGTCACCACGAACCCCTCTCAATGCACGTCTTTGCGCAATTTCATTCAAACTTTGTGCATTAGGTATGACAGCAGCAGTAACATGGGAAAGTGTTTTGTTTCCGCGAGGGCTTTGCAGTTTTGCTGTGCGTACGGTATTCTACGCGTGATACAAGTATTTAATGAAATTCGTGCGCAGTCGAGAAAAACTCCCAACTTGCGCTAGTTTTGTGTTTTTCTCTATTATCAGTGACAGGAATTTCATTTGCCCTCGGCCGAGGAGCAATTTGTTGAACTAAAAATGTTTTACTTTTTTTATAGTAAAATTTAATACCTTTCACTGTGAATCGAAAAATCAATTAACGAAATGAAAAAGTTTTTACTGTTTTATTATAGATACGATATTATGAAAACAGAAATTTCTAATATTTATTAAATTTTTTATAGCACAGAAATTTAATCTTCTATAATAACAATTTTAATAAATTTGCTAAAAACATAAAGCAGAAAGCAAAAAAATATACTTTTTCAAAAACAAACTTTATTTTAAAAAAAATTTTTAAGTTAAATTACAAATATATCTAGCATACATTTTATTCATTTTTTTTGTGAGATAGATTTCTCGATGTTATAAAACATAAAATAAAATAGATAGTGGAACTTAAATTGCGGCTTAAAACGTATTTTTCTCTAAAAATATTTACTTTATTTTTAATTAAAAACAGAATCTCACGTATGTATGCTTTTTTTATAGAAATAGGAGTAAAGTAGAATAAGGAGTAAAAATGTCTTTCTACATATACTTTTATAAAAAGATATGTATAATACCACTTTAGACGTTCAAGTAGTAATAATTAAATACATAAATTGGAAAATTATAAGTTTGTTTGTGTTGAGATTTATTTTCGTTTTTGCTATTAAATTACATATAAAATTTAAAAATTTAATTTTTAAATACTTTTACTTATCTACTATTATTATTTTAATTAATATCTTATCTAATTAGTTGCCATAACCATACATTGCTATTTTTGGATATAACTTTTCATTATTTATCTATTGCAAAAATTATTTTTTCGAATTTTATTAAATACATTTTCCTACATTTTTCACACTTTTCTTATCACGCTGGACACAGCTGATGTTCTAGACTAATGTGTTTTCAGGTGTGGAAAAAGACATTTTCTGATAGATAGATAAATATATTTAAGCATAAATAAAATACAAAAAATTTAATTTTAACACCTATTACATAGATCAATGCCTTTCCTTACATTGCAGTTAAAAATATATCAGAATACTATCAGAAATTGCAAACGAAAATATCACATTTTACTTCTTAGATAACTCTCTAGCTCTAAGAGTAACAGTTTCATCTCTATGTTGGAAAAATTGAACATATATTTTTTCGTATACAACTACATATTTGTTTTGCTTTGTAAAAAAGATATAGCTTTGTAACAGCGATATTGCTGGAATTTGAGTTTACGATGAATTTGCATATATTTGAATCTCCTGATTCAAAAAATAATGTTCTAGAGATGTGTGTTTGTATGCGTGCGTGCGTGTGTGTAAGACTAGACATTTGACTCTCTGCATCTGAATTGAGGACATGTGTTGCTTCATCCTGCCCTAATTTTTTTTTTTTTAATAATGAAAAACCACCTTTAAATATGAAAAATATGGAATATCATGTTTTAAAAGGGGTCAGTATTTGTTATTAATACAGAAATCGACTAAAATGAAAAGGATATGTACTCATTCTGTAAAGATGTATACATGTAACGTTTTACAAGACTGTTACCTTATTGATTTTTTTTTTATTCAATCAATTCCATTGATAGAATTTAAAATATTCCAAGCAGCTATAAATGTTTTTCATATATACTAAATAATCTGGATATGTTTAACAACATAATGCAGGTATAAATTCACCTTTTTTATTATTTGGAAATCATACATTAAACTAAAAAAAACTAATAGTTTCATTGTTCTAATATTTATATAAGCTATTTTCAAAAATTATCATATCTCAATGGTCTTCAACGTAAAATTATAGTTTTGCACGTTTCCATATTTAAAGTCCTTCTAATTTTCGTGATTTAAATGCAGCGCTCCCAAAACTCTTCACATCTTGCACCTCAATTCAATTTCGCTTGAACGATAAAGCTGCAGTAAGAAAGAATCCCCGAAAAATAAAGTGTGTGTCCCTAAGACAGAAATAACGAATAAGAGCCAAATCGCTATAGACAGTGCATAGACAAATTCGCGTTGTGGTGTTAGTGTGTTTATATATTTATGCAAATGCGTTCTGCTTTCAAGAGTTTTTCTTTCTGCTTTTCGTTCTGACTTATTCTTTTGAGGAATCAAAGTTAGAGGTACTAACAGTGCTTTGTTTTAGAGAGTCGGATAATCATTAGTTTTCTGAAATTTATTTGTATATAAAATTTGCGGGTTTATGTTTTTCATTGTACTTGGTATTTTTACTTTTAATCGTTTAATTCTAATTTAAATGTTTGAATCGCTATTATATAATAATCAAAAGTATTCATGAAAATAATAAATAAAAAGAAACTTGATTTCTTTTGATACTTAGGTACTTCTTCTTAAGTTGGTCAAAACAGTTTCACTCTGCATTCGAAATGAAACTAAAAAATACAATTGAGTAAGGCTTTAAAATGCAATTAAGAAAGTATTTCTTCAAGAAGAGTTAAACGACCTACAGCTGCTCAGCTGTAAAGCTTGAGAAGCTAAAAGTAAGTCAGTGATAAAAAAGTTTCTTTGTTTAAAAATTTTTTAACATTGTTAATCCTCACAATACAAAAAAATCTTACAGATAATAAAATACAAAATTTAATCATATAAATAACACGATCAAATTTAAAAAATTACAAACTTGAATATTTAAATCTACTCTTAAGTTTTCGCTTACGTGTACGGTTTTTAATTATACAGTAGCGTTACGTGACATTTTTAGAATTCTCTTTGACCAACTTTGCTAGCTAAAGTTAGCCAAATTTTGAATATAAAACTTTCTTTTTTATCTGTTTGCATAAAGCTTGCAAACGTGTTTACTCCTGTGCGCGCGGTCAAATGTTTTGAGAACGCGCTCAAGCAAAAACTTAAAAATATCCTTTAAAAAGAATTTTCCCGCCTTGTTGAGCGTACGTGTGTATTATTTTTAGTCTGGCGCTCTGCGGTCGAGCTTTTGCGGCTTGCTGTGTACTTCTTCCTGGAAGCTAGGTGTCACCCGTGCTCCGTAAGCTCGCGTGTAAACCCTCCGCGAAAAATGCCTCGTAATTCACAAAGATATATAGGAGTTTCTTTATAGTTTTATTCCTGAAAATCTCGTAATTATTTCATTAAGAAAAATGTAACAGCGTATTGCAATTTTTATTCGAGCTTGTTGCAAAAACAAGGTGACATTTAAGCTTATATGATTTTATAAGACTTTTATGAAGTCCTAACTCAAAACAAATATTTTACTTCGTAAATTGAAGTTAAATGGAACAAACATTAGCTCAATCGATTGCAGACAACTATTAGTTCAGTTCCTTCGGAATGATTGATACAATAAGTTCGATGAAACATTGATACAAATAGATTCATCATGCTTCTCCGTCCTCCCTTGAACGTCGTTATTTACTACAAGTACAATTAGCCCTCGGCGTCTCGAATAATATTTATGTTTGCTCATAACACATTATCTAGAAGCGACGAAAGGGCTCGCTTGATAAATACAAAGAGAAAACGGAGATATCAGCGGAATGTGGACGGAAAAGGGGACAAGCCTTCCATCAATCATCGGCGCGAAAATTATCAGTCACGAAAGAATGCGCGCAGTCGCCACCAGTGGCCTCTCGATGTGATGTCATTGTCATTAGTTATATTGGGATCGCGGTCGACGCTCTCTTTCTTTCTTTCTGTCCCCCCTCTCGCACTACCTCCCTCCTCTTAAAAGTGATTTATTGACGCGGTCACTATGGTTGATCGTTATATTGTCAGTCGATAGAAGCATTACAAATGATCTGCGGATTTTTGTTGGTTTTTGAAAAGTTAAATGTTTAGATGCGGTTATAGTAAATATAATATTGTTTGTTTTCATTATTAATAATACAGATTTATTTATAATACTGTAAAATGATTGTATAATAAATAAATATTTTATACAAAATTGCTGACTTGTCTTTTAAGACACTGTGCAAATGATTTTTTCTTTTTCTTTTTTTTACGCTGTATCTTAAGTCTTCAATGATACAATATTGAGAACTTATACCTTTTGCTTCAAAAGTCACGAGCTTGCACTTCACCCAATTAAAAGCAACGCAAAAAGCATTGCAGAAGCGCGAAATATACACTCGAATCTAATAAAAAGTTGTTAAGTAGAAAAAGACGCGTTTGGTCGGTCAGTAGTGTAGTCCGAATACGAGTAGTCTACGTTCACAATAAGAATGTTATTTTAAATTTTTATTGTGTTTTAGGTTTAAAAAGCAATATCTCTTTGTTTATTGTCTTTAATCTTTTCAATTTAAGCATATAAAGCAAAAGTTAAATCTTTCTAGTGGTTTCAAGTAGTACAATCAATTGAATCTTTGATACGGTAATAAATTCAAATAGCAAGGTTTTCAAGGTTTTTTAAGGGCTACTAATGTATACAATAAGTTAATTAATTAATCGCATGTGCTAAATTTTTATTTTAAATCTCAAGATTAAAAATATTGTTTAGAATTAAATAGTTAAAGCAAATACGAAAAGATAAAATACTCCAACAAAGATTGGTCGATGGTGGCTCTTTTTTCACTTAAAAAAATCGATCCTTAGAAGAAAACGCGACTATCGGATGCTTCTAAAAGCGCATTTGATAAACTTTGTAAGCGCACTTTTTTGCCTGGTGATACATCACGTTTAGATAAAAATAGAAAGCCATCGAGTGGTAGCAACGTCCATCAAGTGACATACGCTTAAGAGTGTTCTTTACTGTGATTGACACGCCCTCCTATAACTAATCGGTTTTTCGTTAATTTTAATTATTTAACATATTTTTAAAGATTATATCAAAATTTCGCCACGTATAGAAAGTATACCACAAGCAATAAAATCACTAAGTCAAAACAATTTTTTCATATCACTTCACAGTCTGCACATTCGTGCATCTTTCTTCCTTCTGTAACTTTAAATGTACGTTCCATTAACGAAGTTTCTCCAAACGGTTCAGGAAGTGAATTACAATCAAATCAATTAAGTTGAAAAGAATCCACCATGCATAAAGACCAAATTGTAGGTACCAATTCGTAATTCTACTGGAACATCTATTGTAGTAAAAATATTCGTAAAATCGATAAAAACATATTTTCCCAAAAGAAGGAAAACAATGGGAGTTCGTTGGCACAGATTTTTGCTCTCGGTCATGCTTCGATTATTTTTTCCCTTTTTATTCTCTGACTTTTGCGTACTTGTATAAACTGACAATGAATCTTTTATTAAAGCAGTGCAGTGTTTAGAGTCATGCGCGGAACCTGATCGTATTATCGTACTATATTATCGCATGTAAAACACGGGAAGGGCGTTGTTTTTCAAACCGCTGTTGCAATTTGTCGGGCAGGGATCGACTGTATAATGCCCAACTGAATTAAGTGTGACAGAATTTATATCGGAAATCCAGGCGCATGCGGGTGTACCATGCCAAAGTGCTTATTTAAAGCGATATCGACCTGGGCGCAAGAGCCCGCGGATTAACCGTAGTAGAAAATTAAAGGCCAGCAATGCAACTTTTAATTGAGATTCTACAATGACCGAAGGGATTACAAACTTTCAGCGCTTCTGCCTTCTGTGCTTGGCATTCCAATTTCATCCGTTCGATAACCTGGTCATGCAATGCGAAGTTTCGTGTACTCATTGCTGATTTCATCTCATATTTTCCTTGTTTCAGATATTTATGATTGTTGTTATATTCAATATGCATTTTTTTAATCTCGAATGCACTACGATATTTACGCACGAAACTGCGGCTTTTATTTATACTTTAACGCGTTATTTATGGGCTTATAAATAATAAACTTTTTAGTGCGGCTTTCAGCATCATCCGCGAATAGGGCATTGTTAGCGTTGCCATTAAAATTTTTTCTTTTTGACGCCTGTACGCACGCTAACGAGGCATAAAAAGTTTTATTTGCTCCATTATTAATGCAAAAGTGTTGTAGTGGATAATTGCATCTACCTCTGTAATTTCGAGATTCATAATTGTCCACTAGTAGGTAATATTGTCATCACGAAGCGGTTGGTTAGAAAATTATTTTTTTGAACTTCCTTTAATAAAGTCATGTAACAGAACCAGATAATTTCGTTAAAAATAATTTGATTACATTCTAACATTGAAACATGAAATTTAAAAAATAACAGTTTGCAATTTCGGTAAAATAATTATTATTGTAATTCAAAACGTGCACAGCCTAGTTTAGATATACAACTGCCTTTTTTCTGTTGATTTATATTTTCTCTTCTTATTCCATCGTTGTATTTAAATAATAATGACTTTTAATTCTATTGTTATTTTTTATTGGTCTTCTTTATTTTCGTATACCCACAGTCCTCATACACTTCTTAGATCCATCCTTATATTTTTAGTTTCTATTACATAAATCTGAGTAATTTGTATTACTTTCTTTTATTTTAACTTTCTCCCTAAGCTTTATCTAACTACTCTTTTACCGGTCCCTTTACGGCTTCTACTATTGAAATTTTACCGATCTAACTTTTGTGCTTGCCTTTCTCTTTCTTTCTCCTCTATTCTGCACCATACTATATTCTCCTACTTTCCTATTACTTACTTCTTGATACTTCGTACTTTGCTCTCATTCGTTTTCATTTCGATTTCTACAGTGTTTTCACTCATTGCACTTTCCTGTGAAATATAATTTGGTTATGTAAATTACATGCACATAATTGAAAATTAATGATTAAGTTAGCTACTGTAATAATAAGTCCAATTAAAAATGTTGTTAAAATTATTAATATGTAGTTGCTGTAATTGTAATCGACTCAATTATAAGATATTGTAATCCCAATGTGATTGTAATTTGTAGTTAAAGCAAATAATTAGTGATTATTTCAATGATTAGTTTTCTCCGTTATACTACCTTAGCGACAACAACCCTATTATATTCTTTTTCGATCTAGTTGCTTGAATAGGTAGCAATAAATGAAGGAAATGTGACTTTTTGACACTTTATAAGATTAATTTGATATAAAAGTTTTTTGTCATTGATGTAAGTGTATATTTATTTTGTAATTTTAAAGTACGTTTTGTAATTTTTAAGTTGTATAATTATTTAAAGAAATCATAATTTTAAAGTATTTTTAAATGTATACAATGACATTTTTGTTAACGCCTTTTTTTAAACTGTATAACTTATATTATTTTCATTTTTTTCCTTTTTGCTTTAGTATAAAATTCAAAAGAAACTACTTCACTGCTTAAATAACATGATTTATTCTGGTAAACTTCGATCTTCAAATTTTCTATAAACTCGACAAACCGAGGCAGGAAAAGACGACTTTTTAAATAAAGATTTAAAAGCTTGAAACGTTTTCTTTCATGTCTTTTATTCAAACCTCTGGCAGATATTTTTTTTCAGCAAATAAACAGCATTTACTTACAAGGTATGTCAGACTTTGAGGAAAGAATGCCTGAACTGACGGATGGCAAAGGCAAAATTTCTTGCGATAATTTTCACTTCATCGTTCATCGCTGGTACACTCGTTGCATTTTTTAAAACGTCTTTCATAAAACTGAGTTACAGTACTTTTCCAAACTGCTCGGGTAAAGTCCGTCGACGTTTTTAAGGATTCCGGCTTCCGCGTCACTTTCTCATTATAAGTGTTAATTAAAAACAACAGGAGATAAAAGGAAGCAGGGATTAATTAAAATTATCCTTAATAATTAAGTCTAAAAAAAGACGACGATAGTTGAGAGTTCAAGACTTCGCAGCTGCTGCCGTTGTTGGCGTCTCTCCTCGACTTTGACCCCGTTGAAACATGCTGCGCTTCCCTCTCCATTTCCCCCTTAACCCGTTGAGAAGCCGTGACGAAAAAACAGCAGCGCGGTATAAGCTGGCGAAATAGTTCGCACGCCCGGGTCTATTCTTGCCCGCTGTTGAATTTAATTTTTTTTAGACTTTTATTAACGACTGCGCTTGTTTATGACTTTGTATTTTTAATCAAGTATTTCAAGCAATTCATTTGCAAGTTAAATAATAAAAATTTTAGAACAGTTTTTATAAATAATTAATATTGTACTTAAATTGAAAAAAAAATATCGATTAGTTTCACGTAACTTGTTACAAAAAATGTTCATTTAATCTCGTACTGAATATATTATGTTGATTTATACTTTGACATTTAATAAAAGCAAAGATATGAAATGTTCTCATTTGACTAAAATATTGAAACAGGAATAATTGAAATACATTTCCAGGGTGTAGGATCGAATATAAATATTATTTATTTACATTCTCATAGAATCAATATAGAGTGGCCCTATATATGCGTTAGCATTTTATCATTGGGAAGCCAAATTTCAATAAATCGATGATCAATTTGAATTTCTGAATTTATCATGTCAAACAATTTGTACTACATTCTTAATTAAACATACTCCCTTATACCTATAATTCTTAAATGAAAAAACAAATATTCGTACAAATTAATGACTCTGCACGAAGCATCTCACTCGAATATTAACGGATTCATTAAGCTCCAGCCTCTGATATCCTTCGCGCGTAACGAAATATATTCGTTGTCGCAAAATCGTTAAATCTTATTGAGCACAACACTTTCGCGCTTGTCGAATAAAAAGAAAAACGAGGTCGAGTAGGGCAGCTTACCAACAGATCTCGTGAATACGGCATTATATTACACGCGTATACACTTTCCCCGCTTGTATGTAATTTGACGCTCAAAAAGCTCCGGGAGCTGACGTCATTACTCGCTCTTCGTCTATCTCTTCCGCAAAGTCGGACACGAGATCCGCGGCATCGATTCACGTATAGCGCGGCAGCGGCACGATATTCGCTAACGAAGCCGTGACGTCTTTTTAGAGCGCCAGGAGCTGCTGTTGCTGCTCGTTAATCAAATCGAGTAAATGAATCAGACGGCGCTGGCTGCTTGACTGGCGTGCCAGCTCTGCGGGTCTATATTTTGATTATTAAAATTAACTGCCGCGGTCTAATTGAGCCGGCGGCGGGACATTGGCCCCGAACTCCTCTAATTAGTGGCGCTCAGCCACGGCGATCCTGATAATTAGAGAGAAATAATTTGCAGACGCCGCCGAGTCGATTTCGGCCTTATTGTGACTGCGGTCTCTGATTATACACGGCGCGGTTCGGACCGTTCGATTTGCGGCGAGGGAGAGATCGATGCCACGGCTCGTCTAACGCGCAAAAAGATAACGAAACGTGCGCGCTTGAGATAACAAGCGTTAATGAATTAAAATCTTTTGTAGATCTCCGGGCTTTTTCGTTTTGCTTTTTTTCCTCCGGTTGTGTTGATAGATTTTCCGTTACCTATTTGCGCGCCGCTCACGCGTTCAAATTTCTTGTCGACTGTAATTGCAATTGTGATGGACGGTATTTTATGCGCGAAGCGAAAAAAGCCAGTTAAAGGTTTTGGTCGCGCTGTCGATCTAGAATTATTTAGCTGTGCAATGTCCGTAATTAAATTTTACGAGAGAGAAATACTTTTTCGCGCTGTTTCGCTTTTGCCGCTTTTTGTCGGATGCTAGTTTATTTCAAATTTAGCGAATTCTTTCATATACGCGGAAACGGATAAACAAATTCGAAAGTTCCAGAATAAAATAGCTTTATATCTTTTTTTAGTGACGTGCATTATTAAACTTTTGTTATATATCAGAATATAACTTTATAGTTGTTATACTTTTTTTTATTTTTTTAGTTTTAATAAATATATATTTTTTAATAATTTATTTGTGTCGCATATGCTTTATTATAGTTAAAGACTTATTTTTATAATAATAAAAATATCGAAAAATTATTTTCATTTTAAGGAGCGTAATCCTGCAAGTCCACTCAGCAAACGTATAAGTTAAAGCTCAAAAATTGTTAAATCGCAAGCTTGCGAATTCAGCGTGACGCTACTTAAAAATTTATTTACGTTTAAACTGCGGACGATATTTTGCATAAATATTTCAAGCGAGCACGCACAGAAAGTTTGCTCCTCTGTTTGCTCTAAAAACTCGTTTGCTCACTTGAATCTGATGGACTGCGTGCGACAACGCGTCTGTGTTAAGTAAACAAGCAACTTTTCGATTCTTTTTTGCTCACTCCACTCCTTTATAACTTTCTCTGTGGAAATGGGATCGCCGATAGCGAAATGAGATCAAAATAAAAAAATCTTATTTCAAATGAAAATTGAAGGTGTTTGAGCACACATGGGATGTAAAAAAGGTTTGGTTAGAGGCACTAGCGCTACAATGTTTGAAAAATTGTAAAAATTGTATTTATAATACAAATAAGACGTTTTAGGACTTTCCAAGAGAATTAAAAAGTTTTCAATTATATAGGCTATCAAAAAGTTAAATAAAAACAATTATTTTTCCTAATATACATTAATATTTATTATCTAATCATAATGAACTCTTAAAACTAATAATTCATCACTATCAGTTAATTAATTCTCAACACCGCAGACTTACTAAGTAGTTCAGCTGCGTTACATTGAAAATTCATAATACGCAAAGTTTAAATCTTTAAATCAAAATATTTTTCTATCGCCGTGTTACCATTCAGCCAGCAAGTTATACATTTTAATATAGCTCGCTGACTGCACGGCATTCAAGCAAAGCGCTTTCAATATGAACGCCGCTTGAGGACGCAATAAATAAAAGCGGGAGAGAGAAAACGCGTCGACGAAGGAAAGCGTAGAGTTGAAATCTCGCTCAGGTCGTGTGTAACAATGTATTCAGCGTCACGTCGCACGGATTGAAAAGTCCCGTCGACGTGTTTTTCTTACGCCCCCGCCTTCCTGCTCTCTCTCCGTGTGCGCAAGCATCGACGTAAATCAGCGCGCTCGGTTCCTGTGGCATTACAGGGTTACGCGCGGCTTATATCCGAGCGCGAGGCGCGGCATACATGTTCTGCGAAATATGGGAGCGGAGGTGGAACGGGTCTGCCTTATTATTACATTCCTGGCGTTCTGGAAGGAAGAAGATTACGCGCCCTGATATTGACGGTCTATCGATCCTTGCCTAGCTGGCTTCTGATGCTGTTTTAGAAAGATTTACAGCAATTCCAATTAAATAAAGCATCTTGTACAGTACGCGCTTGGAAATCCGTACAAATTTAAACGTGCATCAAGTGTTTATATTTGAACGAGTAAAAATCAGCTGCACGTATTGAGTGTAATGCTATTTTCCTCAGTTAAAATAAACAAAACACAACATTTTTTATTGTGTACGTGATAATTCATAACTTATTCGAAAACATACCTTACCTTATAATTATTATTATTATTTTTTTTTATATTTTAATACTAAACGAGTTTTGAATTAATATATTTTTTATTGACACATAGCAAAAGTTATATTTTATTATTAATTGTACTATAGTAATGGTTTGTTATTTAATTTGCGAACTTAAGCATCACAAAGACTTTCCTTTTACAAGCTTCTCAGGGAAGCGTGGAGCGTCTATACTCTGTCCCGAAGCTTTTGAATAATTAGTAAAGAGAACTTGGATGATTTTAATTAGTTCCTGCAAAATTAAAAATTATTCTGAAAGATGAAAATTACGTGGCGTTGACTTTCAAAAGTACGTTAATTAACTCCCCATTTTCTTTTATGACAATGTTAAAAGCGTTAAGTACTAAATCCTTATACTACAACGCTAATCATTATACTATATTTAAGTTTTACTTACCAGGAAAGCACCTGCAATCCGGATCATGGATTTAGATGAAACTTTGAAATATATTTTAAGGTGTCAAAAAGTAAACAATTTCATTTAAAAATAATTATTTGAAAAAAAAATTCTACTTAAAATGTAAATATTTCAGCCTTGATATGTTTTTAAGAAATTTTTTAATAAATCAAATGAAACGAGGGAAAACAAGGTTTTATTAGAATAAAGATTCGATAACTTGATACAAAGTTATATTTGTTTAAAGTTGAACAACGAAAAAGCAAGAATTTACTTATAAAAATTTGCAGATTGGAATTTCGATGATATTTTTTGGTACTCTTTTGTTGTTCAACTAAATCAGTTCAGTCCAAATTATCAATGATTTATTTTGATAATGTCAAATTGAAGCTTGCTTTCATTCAGTTTTGTTAAAATTATTCAAAGACTTATCTAGACTGAAATAATCACATTTTAAGTAGAAAATTTTATTTTCACATTTTCTTTAAAATGAAACTATACGTATCTATAACTCGAGTATTCTAAAGTGGCAGACCGTGCAAATACGACTTTGTTTATATTTTATTTATTTTTACTTTAAAACACATTCATTAAGATTTGCGACCCAATCAGGTGCTTTCCTCATCAGGGTTATTTAAAACTCTTTAACATATTATTTATTTACGATATATTACGTAAATCAAAATTATAAATCAAAATTATAATTTTTACTATATTTTTTGTTACAGGCTGAAATCTGGAGTGTTTTTATCGCAATTCTAAGGAAAAGCGTAAGAAATCTACAAGCATGTACAGACGTAAATCTCATCGAACACGTTTTACATCGGTTATCGCGGGCAGAAACAGTTGTTGCAGGTTAGTAATATTTAGTTATAAACTAAAATGTAAGCTATAAATCTGTACAAAATATTGAACAGGAACCCAAAAATCATGTAAATATTGACCAGTTGGAAAAATTTTTTTTCTAAAATTTTTGTTTTAGAAAAAGCTTACAGTGTCAGATTTTTGAAAATGTTCCGCTGACATTGTTAAAAAAATGATTCATGTTTGAATGTCGGAAATGTCGACAAGTTGGGATTTTGATCCTAATATTTTTTGACTATAATATTTTTAACAAAGCCAATGGAACTTTTCTAATAAAAGAACTCCATCAGCTTCGTGTATATACAATCAATACATACAATCTTTAGAAAAAATGTTCTTAACTGATTTAATTAATTTTCATGACATAATTTTTGTGTTTCCATACAATTTCCATAGAGATATTTACTCACCCCTTCCACATTATCTTGAATTATTACTGTGTAGTAACAATACATTTATAATGCAAGTATATTTATTAATAATAGTTCCGTGATATCATGTTTAGAAACTAGATTAATTATCTATAATTATCATTTATATACTTTTTATCTCCTTGATATTTTAACATATACAACAACTCTTTTTGTTTTGTAAAAAAGTTGCACACACACGGCCTTTCAAAATAAATAATCAAACAAATAATACCGATATGAGCGGAATTAAAACGTATGCACTGATAGTTTCGGCTTAATTAAGTGAATTAGAGGTTACCGCTAGTAACCTGATTATGGATCTCGCGCGCACTCGCTCAAGATGCCGAGTATGCCGAGGGTACATTGCCAGAGATTTGAGAAAATGACGAAGCTGTTAGGAGAACGATGCTGCACGTACTGGCAATTAGAGGAAATTCTCTCCGCAATTCCGTATAGAGTAGTATATCTGCATCAAATTATGTGTGCAGCTACCAGCTTTTCTACGAATTGTTTATGAAAGCTTTGTGACTTTTAAACGATGCTGCATTCCCTTTCGCTACATGGATAGCACTTATGCGAACTTTTTTAGAATAGAATAGATTGCCGGGAAATAATTCCGTAAATTCTGGAAATACTTCTTACAAACTAGATTCATTTTTTTTATTCATGAGAACAAAATATATTTTCATTTACATTAGTTATTTTTGATTAATAGAATGGCACTTGAGGGAATTTTCTCAGAATAAAATAGATTTCTGAAAAAATATACGGAAAATACTAGATATACTTCTTACAAGCTATTTTTATTCCTTTGTATTAAACAG
>JAPYZB010001302.1:0-15007 GCA_030522745.1 Eupelmus kiefferi | reverse complement strand
CCAACCAACCGGCCAGCAATAACAAATGAATCATGGTCCCCAACGTCCCCCGAGGCCCTAATACCTCGATCTACTGCATCGGATTCGCGCGTAGAACTCCGCCAGATCCCGAGACGAGATCTATACCCTCGCACAAGGCCTCTAAATCCCCCCCTGACCCCTAAATCGTCGCGAGATCGTTATCCGCTGCTCGTTAATTTGCGTCGCGTTTTATTAAGAGAGCCGAACCAGCCGTCCAGCTTTTAATGCGCGACTGTAAATCCATACCGGTTTTCCGCTGCTGCGGCTCGTCTCTCGCGGCTTTATGAAGTCCGAGAGCCGCGCAGAGCGATGGTTTATGTAGTGGATGTGTTTGTAAGCGACGCGGGGGCGCGAGACAGGCGCGATTCCGTTGCGAGAGCTCGCTGCTTTATGCGTTCGCGGAAAGGTGGATTTTAGCGCGTGGGTTTAGGTGATGCTGGTTTTTTGGAGATGGGATATAGTGCTTTATTTTTCGATCGATAATTAATTCGAAAGTGTCCGGATTAACGAGGAGACACGAGGCGCTTGTCGTGACTTTTTCAGTTGGTGAAAAAAGATTATGCTACCAAGATGAATTAGTTCTGGGAATCGGATTTATATAGCTGGAGTCGTTATGGATATGTATAGTGGACCTCGAGAACTAAAAACTTTCGAGGCAGAAAATATATGGAGCCGTAAACATATTTTTCTCGTTTTTTAATGACGTTTTATAATAGGCCGAAACATCTTAAATTGCAGAAAGCAGGCATAAAATTATATCAGTTAACGAAATACGATTCGAAATTCCCATGCGTATAAAAACGTTCCGTTCGCACATGCAGAAAAAGAGTGCAATTCAATTAAACCACGATTTAATCTCGCCAAGCTCATCATTCAACCAGACGCGAATAAATCAAAACAGTCTACCGTCTCGCAACACTTTCACAACATCCCATTATCGTCTCTCCTCCTCCATTTATAAATATTCATTTCTCTCGCCTCTATTCATCTCTTTTGCCGATTCCGGGAAAACAAACAATATCTCCGCGCTCGTAACTCTTCCCTCGATCTTTCCATTCTGCCCAATAAATTTCAATTAGCCGAAGATAAAAAGCGCGTTGAGCAATGATGCTGCTGCGCTATCGTCATCACACCCGCGCGCGTCTCATTGTTTTCATCGTAACGACGATATCGTGTGCTGTGCAGTCGATCATTTCAAGCGCGTCGAGAGGGACGAGAAAGTAATACAGGTCATCGCTTAGGCATTGAACTCAAGTAAGGCTTTGACTATGGGCTATTGTTTCTTTAGGCGCTCGGTGAGCCGCTTTTCTGCTGCTGCAGAGGTAGCTTCGCGCTTCTGAGGAGGAGGTAGAGTGTAGGCTGGCGTTGGATGTGAGTGAATAGGGGACATCGATCCGTGATGCGACCTAAAATGCGATGCTGAATCGGCGTTTATAGAGTGAGGTCGGGAAGTACTCTGGATTTAGGTGAAAGATTAGTTCCATTAATGAAAAAGTGGTAATCTGGAATAGTATTATTAAATGGGTAGTCGTATAAGTAACGTAAGGAGATATTTGCAAAGATACCTAAGTATTTGAAATTTTAGTGTAGCCTATTCAATAAATGCATAGAATACCTGCATGAAAATATCTAGATATAAAGCATCTTTACGACACACGCTTAAAAATACACGAACCCTGTACGTACCCGAACACATATCGATTACATCTGATTTGTATTCGAACAAGTCCTTGCGAACTCCGACAGCTCCATAAAATATCAAAATCAGATAACCCAAGAATTAAAATAAACACTACAATAAGGGAACCCTGCGCCTCGCATAGCAGCAGCTCTCCGATATAAAATCTCAAAATAAATATTAAAACTGATGCATCACGCGGACTCATGTACACAGCCGCATTTCCCCATACCCCAACCATCCAGCCCACGTGCGCGATGATCGAACCGCGGCGATAGTTTCAATAAAAAATCAAAGTACAAACCCCATATGCGAGATAAGCCGATAAGATATGATAAATTCGCCTCTCGCGCGCAACTTTAAAACGAAAATGCACAAAGCAGAGGTGAAAAAAAGGCCCCCGTAGCGCGCGAGCCTGTGGACAAACAAACCGGCAATATAAATCGGCGACACTCGCGAGAAGCGCGTTATTTCTTCGACGTTGTTATAAAGATCGAAGGAGGAGGTGGAGTAGCTATATACGCTGGCAGGTGGTGTGGTTGTTGTCGTGAAGCTGGCTAAGCCGGAACGACGGCACCTCGTGTCCCTTTCACCTTTGGCTTCTTCGCAAACGTTCGTCGGTCTTCTTTCTTTTTTTGGTGCCGGCGTGGGTTTTAACGTTTCCTTTTGCCCGGAATGTGGGGGATTTCGCTTGGCAGCGGGGTATGTTAAGGGGAGAATGAGGAGGACGATTTATTGGGGAATAAGGGCCGATTGGGTTAACGATTTTGGTGGAAAATGCGTCGGTTCGACAAATTTCTTAACGTATTTTCGCAATTTTGACGTAACCCTTTTATTCTCGTAATTTGAACCGGCCGACAAACGAACGCCAATAAACTTAATCTCTCAGAAATCTTCCGAAAACAACATAAATCCTCCGCTCTTGCAGCTTTCCTACGAACGTCCTTCGCAAAAAGCGATAACCCGTAAGCCGGCTCTCTCAAAATCACTCGCCGTCGCAAAAAGCCAGGCGATCGTTTCGTTTTACGGCTCTCCCCCCGCGCGCATCTCTCCCACACTTTCTCCCGCGTCGCGGCTTCGGTAGCCGATGCCGGTATAAATCCTCGCGCTGTTGTACTCGCACGCGCGCGGGTCAGCGAGCCTTAAAGGCAGAGTAAGAGAGAGAGAGAGCAGCGGCGAGAAGGACAGAGAGGAAGGAAGAAATAAAAGGAAGAGCGGAGAGAGAGAGAAGAAGGGAGAAAATTTCGTGCGGCCAGTAAAGAAAGAGAGAGAGAGGGAATAGTCGTGCGCGCGATTCCCGCTTCCTTTTATCTTCGTCCTATCTTCCTCGCAGCCTCGTCGTGTCCTTTTCTCCTCCTTATCCTTCTCCCCTGCGCTCTTCCTTTTTCTTCTCCACCTCCGCGCACGAGGGGAGCTCTCTCTCTCTCTCTCGCTCGCTCTCGGAGAGTATCTGATAGGACGGTTAACAAGGCACGAGTGAATTTTTAAGTCACCGGAAGACAATGCACGGAGCCTCTCTCTCTCTCTCTCGCACGCGCGCAGCTCCTTCGCTGCGCAGCGCTCGTGTATTTGCTTTCGCCGAGAGCGAAGAGAAGAGAGAGAGAAGAGAGAATCGGTTCGCTCTATACTCCGAGCGCGCGCGGCCTTTACCGGTTTTCTGCATCAGATATCCCGTACCCACGACCCCGGCTATATGCGCGCGCTCCGGGCCTGATGGCCCCTTCTGTTCTTCTCTCTTCTTCCTTCTCGCGTGTACTCCTATGCTTGCCTCCTCGTCATTCGGCCGCTCTTCCTTCCTTTTTATTCCCGACCGATCTTCTCGCTGCTCTCCCCCTCGCTTTTGGCTGGGTTCGTGGGTGCCCTCTGTCCTCTCTCTCTCTGTCTTTCTTTCCCTTTTCTTCTCGCTATGTCGTTAAAAGAGGAGAGCCTCGAGTCGCCTTAAAGTTTGTTTACCTTTTGTGAGGGATATCGTTTATATCCTGGATAGAGGCATTTAGTTTTCGGATCTCGGTTTATAGAGACCACGGCAATTTTGATGCAAAATGCTGATTAGAGGATCATTGGGTAACAATCGTTTCGTCGAAGTTGATGTATGTGATCAACTGGCTCGTCAAAAAGATTTCGTAGAAAAATTCAGTGTTATCAAGTTATGACCATTAAGTATTCTTCTATTATTCAATATAAGAAACTAAGATCACATGTGGATAACTCTACCGATTTCGGGATCAGATCAACAACCGCAGTTAATCATCATCACCTGTCAAAATAAACCCCAGCTCTCCTAAAACATCTAATACCCTACGTATCTCAAAACTCCTATACCATTAGCAATTCTCAGTAAAGAATCAAATTAGACAGCCAAAAGCAGCAACCAGGTCCACTCCGCGCGAGCCAGCGCGAAACCAATAGTCGCAACCGATCCAACATCCGTCCCGACCACAAGAGATTCATCGAGGAACACGAAACCTCATGGCGTGTTCTCCCATCGACTGACGAGAACAGCAGCAGCAGGCCCTTAGATTCACCGTGGCGATAGGGCGCAATTAACAGGCCGAGCTCACCCGATGGCTCCTCGATAGCCAGGGGGGTGTTCGTTAGCTAGACCACGTAACTGTGCATGGACGAGAGAAAACGAGCTGCACGTGCAGCGGGTCCGCTGGTGTCGTGTGCGAGTGTGGCGTTGCATCGCTGGGCTTTCGGTCGTCCGGAGAGCGGGCCAAGTCGTTTTGCTCCTCTGGGATGATTTCTGCGAGCCGATTGCGTGACGTGGAATAAAACATGAGGAGAGGCTGGGAGATGAGCGGCCGAGAGGGGTGGGTATAAACACACAAGCCCGAAGGGGAGCCCTGGCAGGGCCGTGTTCCGCGAGGGCTCGTTAATTTAATTAGATGGTATTAGCGGAAATTAAGGATGCGAGACCCCGAATTTGCATAGGCTGCAGTTCGGTCAGATGGGTAGGTTGCGGTGGATGCAAGCGTGGAATTGCCAATGTACACGCGCGCGTTCGATTCTTGGTGGTCGAGGGTGGCAGAGATGTTTGGGCTGATGCTGTTTGCCAGAGAGGATAAGTGAAGGTGTAAGCGCTAAAGTTTGGGTGAATCGAAGAAGTGTCTATGTGAGGTTTGTGAATGTATAGCGATGATGGGTTTTGAAAAAGATAGTTCAGAAGTAAATAACGTATTTATACTTAGGTGATTATGAAATTGTATAATTTTGTAAAGTATAAGTATGTAAGTATTTCTGATGATGGGTATGTATCCTTATATGGCCAGGTGATTAACAAACTCTTTAACTCTTTAATCCTTAATAAAGATCTAGCAAAGCTTTTTGTATGTCAAAATGTTTTATACATGTGCAATTTGAATAAACTTTAAAGTTACAAGAAACATTCTGCAGGCAAAATCACTGAATCTGTAAACGTATTATCAAAATTTCATCATTGCAATTTTAAAATGATGAGAATGTGACTGCAACTTATTTCTCACAAATGAAATCGTATTTTTCATCAAACAGCTGATCTCCAACCTTACAATTTATCTTATCACAACAAAAAGCAATCAGTTGCTCACCTAAGAAACCCCACCACCTTAACAAATTCTTTACAACCCCAACTCCAGCACTCCACCGATAGAACCCCCTCAAAACCGTCTAACCCAACGAGCTGCGCACTACGCCTAATAAGCGATGCACAAAGGGCCGCGCTCGCGACTCGACAAACAACGCACAGCAGCATAGAGTAGATTAGCATGCGGCCATGCAAGGCACCGAGACCAAAAACACAGAAGCTCATCGCCCGCTCTTGCGCGCTCGGGAAAATTGCCACTCTCGTCAAAAGTGCATCTCTCGAGACGACGCGCGCGCTACTGGCTTCGTGAAAAAACCATGTCTTTAATCAATCCGAAAACAGCGGAGCCGCGCATTCCAGTTCCTCTTCTGCCTAGCTCTCTCTTCCTCTTCTCTTTGACTCTCTCTCCCGGCAAAGCGCGCGCAGATACACCAGCTACCGTACACACAACGCTAAACACACACCCACAGCGCGCGCTCTGCCTTTGATGTTTCTTTTTTCGCGAGAGATCCCCTCGCGGCTTCCGAACGCTGGAGCGTCTAGGAGAGCACCAGCGGCGAAAAAAAAGGGGGATTGAAAAAACACGCGCCGCTAAATGTCTTTGAGTCGCACGTACAGGCGCGTGGACAATAGGGTGGTAGCAAGCAGCCCCGACCTTTGCTCGATGTAACAGCTTCTTGAAGCGAGCCCTTAGGCGCGCAGCTAGAGTGCCTCCACTCCAGGACTTCAAAGCGCGCGGCCTTCAAAGGCCGCGCGCCTACGCCGCGGCGAAGGCGCGGAAAACGCTACCCGGGGCTTTTCTTTTTTGCGCGCGAGAGCAAGTATATGTGCATATACTTTGAAAGAGGTGCGCGCGACGTCGTTGCCAGGTTGCGCGCTGCGTTACGAGGAGAGAATGCGGAGGAAGCGAGAGGAACGATCGAAAAAAGCGCGGCGCGCTTTTTGTGCGGGGGTGGAGGAGCGAGTTTTGAAAGGAGGCTGGGTGTGGAGGGGATTAGAATGTTTTTTCGCGCGAGGTGGTTGGTGGGCTTGGGGATTTAGTTTTTTAATTACGACGTCTGGCTGTGTGAGTTGGCGGCGCTGAGAATTTTTTCAAAGAATGTCAAAGAGCGGAGTTTGGTGAAAAGGAAGGAATTTTGTCTTTGACGGGGGATGAAGGAACGTTTGATGTTTCTTTGAATATTTGGGGTGTGTATTAATACGGATAATTATCCGTATTAAAATTAAATATTTTAATATCTGTGAGTTGTATTAGTACGTATAAAAATCTTTTCAACGGTATAGGATTAAGTCTCAATGGCTTTCTGCTTGAAAACAGCCATTGAATGTCTACCCAGTGCCTCTTATCAATAAGTACTTTCATTACTCCAACCTTCTGGTACCAAGATTGAATAGCTTTCAATAGCCATAAAACTGAATGAACGTAAAATTATCATTATCGAAATCAAATTTAGCAAATAATACTCTGAAATAAAACTAAACGAAGTCATTCTAAAGAATCTAAATGAACCACTCCTCCCACCACCAAACAAAAACAAATTTAAAATGTCACACTATAAATCCCCGCTGAACGGAGAAAAGTCACGAGAACCAAACCCTCCCCAGCGCGTATTTCAAACCCTGTCCTCCGCTCGGTGACAAAAAGCGCGTCGCGCAGCCGGCCTGCCCACGCCCAGAAAGCATCCTCCCACAAACAGCAGCATATTCAGAGCGCGAGCAAAAAGAAACGCAACAAGGGAAGACACGTGTATAAAGCAGAGGTGTGGCGCTGCTGCTATATATACACGAAAACCACCGCCTCGGCAGTCTTTGCGTAAAAGCCGAGGCGTGAAACTGCAGCCGGCGAAATTTCGCACAACGTGTCCCCCGCTGTCAAAATAAGCTATTGAGCCGGCTTGACGAGCGCGAGCTGCCAGTAGGAGAAGCAAAGATTTTGGCGGTAGCCGGTCAGAAAGGAGAAGAAAAGAAAAGGTGGGACTAGAAGGGGAGAGAGACTGGAACAGAAGAACGAGACAGATGCAAATCGCTGAGCTGAATGGGAGACGAATTAACCGGGAGACGCGTCGGTCTAAAAAGATTTGGGTTGAGGGGCCTAGGGTATGCTGGCTTTGGGACGAATTGGATTACAATTTGTTGCTGGTTTACTTATACCTGCACCTATAGTAGTTGGCAGGATTATGTGTGTGTGTGTGTATGTTTTTTTTTGTATGCGTAATTTTATTTGGTAACGAGAAAATATGAAATAAAACACTTTGTTTTTTAAATTATAAATTTGTAAAAACCTCAAAATTTTTATGAATTATTTCACTACTTATTTTCCTTCGTATATTTATAAGACAAAGCCTCGATGCACTCGGGTCGACGACCAAAATCGTTGGTTCTCTCGCACCTCGGCGCAGCAAAAGGGAAGCAAACAATAAAATATAAAATCGGTCTTCTGAATGCGCATAAAGCATACGAGAAAGACACACTCACGTACACTCCTACATAAACACATACATACACACGCACAGTCACACATGCAGCGAATCCTTGGAAGGAAGAAAGGAAGAAAGCGAGACGAAGAGAGAAACCGACGAACCCTCGTGCCGGCCTCGAGGTCTGGGGCTTTGGGTCAGAAATCCAACACCTTCGGCCTGCCTGCGCGCTTATAACGAGCTGTGCGCTTCTCGCGCACGCGTTCCAGCTTTTTTACGCGCCTGTAACGCGCACAAAAGCCGCGAAGAAAGCTGAAAGAAAGAGAGCTAGGGGAAAGGGAGTGTAGATGTATACATACGTCGTAAAGGTTTGCTCGTAGGTACACATACTGTGATGATTGGATTTACCACGTTCCGACGCCCCGTTACAATGAGGGTGGGATCTCGATTCTGCGCCGATTCTTTCGGGACTGTATGGGGCCCGTGACGAAACTACGAGAGCGTCAATGGATGAAAGGCCGAGCGCACGCGTGCGATTAATGCGTGAGCGCTGAACCTGTCGAAAATTTTTTCGCGGCTCGATGAGAATCGCCGACTGGTTGAGTGTTTCTCGTGTGGTGATTCTTTTGTTTGAGAGTCACCCTTTGATGTGGCATTGTGTTTTTTACGTTTTTTTATGTTTGTGTAGTCGATGAGAGAGATCGAAGGATAAGGTCTTAGGCAACTCTAAATATGAGTATTTCAAATATTTTTTTTTTTATCTCATTATTACTATTCCATCATTTTGATGAAAGAAAAAAGTAGTGTCTTTAAGGAAAAATAAAAGATGAATTTACCATCACTATAATGAAAGTGTATTTTGGCAAACGTTAAATATACGTAAGAAAGATGTAAACACTTTTACTCAAACAATCGTCAATTTCAAATCCCAATCTAATTGTAATCGTTCTCCATCAATTCCAAATGTCTTAGCAATAGTCATTAAATTTATTCCCACCCGATCTGCCTCTACATTCAGCCAACCCACCCGTCACTCGATCAACCTTACACATTACTTCCCGCAGCCAAAAATAAACTGTTTCTCGCTCGCGCGGAGCAGTAGCAGCACCGTAACGAAAGGCCAACAAAACCCGATGAAAGGAAATGAAACTGCCCGATCGAACCTGAAATTGCATCGTGAGGCTTGCTCCGGACCTCGAAATCGCCGTTCTCCAATCAACTGCACATTCCACGGGCGAATTGAGACGCCGTCGGTGGCAGCCGAGCTGTTTCCCCCTCTCGTCTGCAAACAAACGAAGAAAAGAAAAGACTGCTGCCGTTGTTGCGGCGGGAGGTCGAAATAATATTGTTCCAGAGCTGCCTCGGGTCGAGAAGCTTGTTACTATCTCATCGCGTGGAAATGTGTTTTCCGGCGCTGAATACCGTTATCTGGATGTAATTTGGAGATGTACCTCGAGCGAAGCGTTTAGGTATATAGGCGAGAAAATAAACTGAGTTGTTTGGACACGGTTGTGTTTATGGGGTGTGAAGTAGTAGATGTCTTGTTTTGGCAGGTATTGTTAACGTGGCCAGATTTGCAACATGTTGAAGGATGTATTATCGAAAATAGGATTAAGCAATCATTATACATAAGTAAAACCTATAGTCTATATATTCAATAGAAGTAATAATCACTCCTCGTAATACTTCTGCAGATTCTACACCCTGAGGGTACACGAGAACATCATAGTTCCCGAAACGGCAACTGTAATCATACCCAACTACCAACAGCATTCCCAGAATCATCCACTGCCATCGGAAAGCATTCACTTGTCAACAACAATTCCTTCCCAACTCGTCAAACACGCACCATCCACTAATCACCCAGACTTGCCAATGCAGAACGGATGCAGTGTGAGACACACCCCTTAGGCGCGTGTACACGCGACAGATGCTCGCTGATTAAGCTGTCGACGCATATATGTGAAGGGACACGCGCCCTTAATACGGATTAAGTCCGGGAATTCTGGAACGACTGACGAATGACCAAGTTCCTATTCCTTTTGCAGCTCTTTGTCGTCGCGACTCGCTGTGGTAAGCGATAAATTTACGCGCACGCGCGAGGCTATTCCTTTTGCTTTTGGAGTGTGGAGCCGGATAAGCCTGTTTTACAGTCCTAATCGAAGAACGAGCTTCTTCTCTTGTTTGCTCTTAAAGACTCTGATGGCCATGTGCGGAGATTTACGGAGGTGACGAACGTTTTTTGCAGACTAACGTCGCAACTGATGGACTGGACTATAGCTTCCTGATCTTCTAGCAATTGTTGGCACTAAATACTTCGATTACTTTTTCAATAAGGGTACGTAACATTCATTCGAGCAAGAAGGAATCCAACAATAGAAGCATCATACAGAAGCAAGCGCAGCGTGAAAAAAAGTCCAATACATCTGCAAGATGAAATTGGAAAAAGTCTCGAAGCGCCTTCGTGAATGAGAGCAGCTCCTTAAGATCCTCTGAATTCATGCAAGCTATATATATATAGCTATAGCCTATCTGCTGATGGGCTTTTTCCCCCTCCTGACACCGCGAGCATATGCGCAGAGCAGCCGCTACACGCTGACGAGTCCTTTTCAGGTGTCGAGGAGGGCTCTTTTCGAGACGAGTTTGCATTTGAAATTCCGTTTCCGTAGCTCGCTGTACGTAGTCAAAACGATTCAGAGCTATTGTCCTTCGAGCTCAAAGTTATTCTGAAGGTGCTGCGTGAAAACGTGGGTCGATTTTAATATGTTTTTTCTTTGTATTTGAATTTTAATAGATTGGTATATATAATAATTCCATTTTTAATATTTTAGTACCAAAATCATATTTTAAAAGGTGTAATTTTACCTCGTACTTAAAGAACTGAAAGTAGCATTAAAAGTTAACAAAAATTTGAATCTAACATCTCAGATATAAGACTCGCCAAATTTTTAGAAGTAGCAATAATGATTTCAAAACAAAGCTAGAAATTTCCTTTTACTTCAACGCTACACACGTGCGAGCTCATCTTTTGCAGACTGCAGCCAGTCCTCATATGAATACGCCAATTAAAGAAAAGGCCTGCATTCGAGTGCCGTACGTGTGTCCCATCTCGCTTATGCTTCTTCAGCGCTGACTCAATGTCACAAAAGCGAGATTACATTATTCATACATTCCCGACGCGCCAATGGCTTTCCAAGCCCCTACGGCGGCAGCCGTTTACATCGCCTGCACCTCGCTGCATATACGAATTCCCGCGTGCCAGAACCCGCTGCAGCGGATTATGAAGCCCTCAAAGGCCGTTTCTCACCTCTAGGCGTAAACACGTCGCGCGCTCGCGCGATGGCTCAGGTATACGCGGGGGAGAGAGAAAAAAAGGAGAACGTCCAGGCAGCACCCCTATGGGCACGCTGCGGCTGTCGCAGGCTTACGAGAGTGTATGTGCACGCTGAAAAGGAGGCCCTCCGCGAAGTGCCCTGCGCACCTTTCGCGCATGCATACAAAAAGAGAGGAAAATGTATATGCGCAAGCGGGCGCTCTCATTGTGCGCGGGCTCGGGTGCTTATTGTTGGGGTATACTCAGGGGGATAGGCGATGCTCGTCTTCGTTTTTGGCGCAGGATCGTCGCGTGTATAGCTGGCTGGCTCTTTCTCTTCTGCTCTGTTTGGGAGCTCTTCGTTGGATATATAAGCTCTCTATCTAGGTAGTCTGTGCTTTTCTCTGGGCTTTCTTTACTTGGTAACTTTTCAATTCTGCGAGCAACTTGAGCAGCTGTGCTTTCTTGCACCTTCTTTCTTCTATTATGGGTTTTTTCTTTTTGGGAAACGCGTTGTTAGTTTGTTTTTGAACGAGGCTCCCCTTGATTTCGGTAAATACGTCTAGCAAATAGAGTTGTTGGTAGTTTCTTATAGTGACTGGCTCGTACGTGCCTTTTGAGTATTGATTTTCAGTGTTTTTTCAAGAAATTGAAAATTTTCAAGTATTGATATTAAGTATTTTCTTCTTTATTTGCAACCGATTCAAAAAATTCATTTTTTAAGTTGTAATCGTCACATCTTCTATTTATGAAAAATGAGGCCGTCTAATACAGTGTAGAGTAGAAACGTGGCTATTCCAAAGTCTTACACGGATACAGGACTATAACCTTTTAGGGTCAAGGCATCGCGTTTATATAGAACGAGCTGCCTTGCAAAATTAAATTCTTGTCCGTGCTATGTAAATTGAAAGCCAGCATACTCAAACGTTTGCAATGAGCAATCCTAAATATTCTTATTTATTTATTGCAAATATGATGTAACAGTAAATATATTTGAATATTATTGTTAAACTTGCAAAGATTAGTTTGTATAAAAATGAAATTTTTAGTATTTGTATAAATAATAGTGCCTAAACATGTAGCTGTGTAACACATAACTGTTGTACAAATGTTCATTTTATACATAATAAACTACCTATCTACTCTATCTATCTACATTCATTATCAAAGTAACTTAAAACCCTGACACATCATCGCTAACTACATCATTTACCTCAACCAAACCTTCCAATTTCCCCTCACCCCTCAACAAAACCATTCAAATCCATACGACAACCTCCTCACAAACCACTTTACATCTCTCCAGATAGCCTCTCAAACCTGGTCTTCTCCTCCATCCACGATTACACCCATCCAAATCATTTCTTATATTCCATCGCGTCCCTCCGTCTCGTCCAGCTTATAGATCGTGTCGCGCTCGAGCCGAGCATATAGAAGCCCCGCGGAGAAAGCCGAAGATCTTCCCGGCCGATTTATATCGGCCTCTAACCTCGCGGGAAAGGCCAAGCCTGCTGCAGCCCCTGGGGGGATGACGACACAGCGGGGGTCAGCGACGACGAGATCACCCGGCCATCTCTGGCCTTTCTCTCTCTCTCTCTCTTGCTATCGAATTTTAAACAGCTCCAGCCCAGCGGGCAGCTCTCGCTTCTTTTTTTTCCTCTCTTACTTCTTAGAGTGGCTTCGTGCCCAGGTACACGCTCGTGTTACACGCGCTGGAGAGAGATGGTTACGAAGAGGGAGAGTTTTCGGTAGGAAGTTTCGAGCCTGTTGTGTGTTTTGGGAAGAGCGCGTGGGTGTCGCTCACTATGGGCTCATAAATTGTTGAATTTGCTGCTGTTTTGGGGACTCGGGTTTTTAAGCGATGGCTAGCTATTGTTGCGTACCGAGATGGATCGGTATTAGTCAATTGGAAATCGTTCGCTCGAGGACTATTTCAAGTGTCGAAAAAAAGAAGCCCTCTAGTCGAACGCTTTTTTCGAATTCATCCTGCAACTCGAGCGTGGCGTACATAACTCAAACGAAGTCGGCTCGCATCCAAACATCGAAGAATCTCGGAAAGTTTTGAATTTAAATTTCAAACGCCAGGCTCGATTTCGAGAAGCCAAACGTGAGCTGAAAAAAACATACACGCCGACACGCGCGCACTTTATTACACCTATCCCATATTCACCAGGCGTCGGGCCAGCCTTGTACCGTATACATCTGCGCTATCGGCGAAAACGTATATTTCTTACCTATCTCAAGCGGCCTGTCCCCGTATCCAGAACCCGTCCGAATCAATATGCAGCCGGACGCGAGAAAGCCGGCGTCGAAACTGCATCCCGTTCGAGATAAAAGCATAATATAGACAAGCTCGCTCTCTCCCCGGCTGTCTCCCTAAATTCACCGAACGGAAAAGAGGCGCCGTGAGTGTACGCATAATCTCGAGACTTGGTTTCTTCTTTTTTCGTCGCCAGATGTTTTTCACACGTCCTCCAACTGCACGAGAGGGAGGGTATCTTTATCTTGGAACTAGCGCGCGGGAGACCCACGTGTATATGGCTGGGTACATGTCTAGGCAGTCCTGTTTTTCGTCCTGGGGATACGGATACGCGTGGGTGTGTGTGTGTGTATTCGCGTTCGAGCCTTTTCCTTAGGGAGGCAGTAAAGTAAAGCGCTAGTGATTCCGGCGAATGCTACTTCCTCCGGGGGAGCATTACGTAATAAGTTGCAGCTTGTTGGGGGGAATTGCGGATGCAGCTAGCGTGCCGGTGTCGCCTTGGATGTTGATACGTTTATGGGAAACGGTTGGGTGGAAATATTTAAGATGTTACTTGGTATTTTTTGTGGAATTAGATTTGGTAGTTGTTTTAGATAGTGAATTTAAAAAGGAAAGTGCCATACCCAATTTTACATGATGTCGTGCGAGTAGTAGAATGACGATTTTTTGTGACTTACCTGTAACAAAAAGAAAAGATAATAGTTAATAAAATTTGCAAACATTACTTTAGTATTTAAAATTTTATAGTACATTTTTTTCTTATCTAAATGTATTTACGGATTTTTTTAACAGCTACCGTAGAAATATTAATTAAAAATTGACTACCGCACCTTTTTCTTCTTTTTTACTCTCTAACAAACGATTATACGCTTTTCATGAATTGACTATTTTATAATGTCGAGCGGAAGGTGGTACGTCGTATGCCCCGTGAGAGAATTCTTAATTATGGCTTAGACATAACGGAACTTTCAAGACTTTAATGCTCCGTAATCACGTTCTTATTACTCTCGGGACTATCGATTTTTTCGTCATTCATCTTTATATTAATACTTGGAAAATTCATACTCCAACTTTATGACATTTTATAATGCAAGTGATTTGCAATTCGACAAATTTTTAAAATATTTTTATCACGATTAATGTAAAAACAGCATAAATTATGTAAATTCAATTAACAAGTCAAAAAATAAGATTTTGTTCTTACAATTTTTCCAAATCCAAATATCATATTCACACATTAATACAATGCATTCAGCCGTCATCATTCAAAGGACTTTCGCAAAATCTACCATTCTCAGCCAACACTCAGAAACAAAAAAAACTCCCACCCCTCCACTTCAATGTCCAGCGTCAAACAAATCGAAAACGACCAGACGCCGGATAATTCCTCGGACGAGCCTTCAGCCAGCAATAGACAAGAGCACGTCTCTCCCTCCCCTCTCTCCTAAACTTGCAGCGCGCAGGATTTTCTCGTCGACTCATGCGGCGTAAGGGGAGCTACGCGAGTATATCCCGGAGAGAATTCATATGCAAACGCTCCTGGAATGGCTGGGTAGGAATGAAAAAGGGAGGAGAGAGAGAAGGATGAGGTTTGTTTTTTCGAACACGGTTGTCCGAGATCGAATTATTGTTTCTTCGAGCAGCGCCGTGTAGCGAGTGTTTGATGAGATCTCGACTTTTGACGATGAATCGGACGTTAAACGGACATGGCTGCGAGTGTGTCGCTGCGTCGATTGAATTATGGATGGAATTT